>JAWPHD010003852.1:0-204024 GCA_037043455.1 Cyrtodaria siliqua | reverse complement strand
CACTCTATAGTGTGGTAACATCAGTCACATACTCATGTACTGCTTATACTAATCACTCTATAGTGGCGACATCAGTCACATACTCATATACTGATTATATTAATCACTCTATAGTGGCAACATCAGTCACATACTCATGTACTGCTGATACTAATCACTCTATAGTGGCAACATCAGTCACATACTCATATAATGCTTATACTAATCGCTATATAGTGGCAACATCAGTCACATATTCATATACTGCTTATACTAATCACTCTATATTGTGGCAACACCAGCCACATACTAAAAAGTGATATTGATATGGGACTTTTTATAAAATAAACAGCATGACATGATTGACATTTAACATGGCTGCCAGTGGTCATCTTTGTTTACATAGAGTTATATAGTAAAAACCTCTGAACCTACTTGACAGATTTTTTATGAAACTTCACAGGAATGCTGATCTAGCTATCAATACCTATCAGTAGAGCTTCAAGGTCATTGGCCTCTTGTTGTACTTGTATTCAAGGATAAGACTTAAAGACATATTTCGAGCCTATTTTTAGATCACCTCAGCTATTCTTACCCTCAATAAAGCAATGCTATAAATATAAAAAAACTAAGAGTGGCCTCAATTTATATACCTGAGTTGATCAGCCATGAAGCGTGCTGGCTGTAAATATTCAAGCTTCCCATGCTTTTTCACTGACCAAGTAGCGTTGGGAAATGTGTCTTTTAAAGACACATTTCGAGCCTATTGTATTGGGTGGGGGGGGGGGGGGGGGGGGGGTGGGGGGAGGGGGTAGAATTTGTATAGGTAACTTTAAATTACTGTTAGCCAAACAATTTCATGAGCAAAGTGTGATATTCAGTTTTTCTTCAGATTATGAGGCCCACCCAATAAAGCATTTGTGACCAGTACACATAATAACACATTAAAGTATGTTGTATATTTATTGTGTTGTGCTCTGATTTTTGGTCTAAAAACAATTAAAAAATATCAGATAAGTTTTGTATTCAAAAGCTAAATTATGAACCTATATTTCTTCATTAAAGTAAATTACATAGTGTTGTTAAGCTATTCTCAATATAGCAATGCTATACAAATAAAAAACTAAGAGCGGGCCTCAATTTATATACCTGAGTTGATCAGCCATGAAAAGTGCTGGCTGTAAATAGTCAAGCTTCCCGTGCTTTTTCAATGACCAAGTAGCATTGGGAAATGTGTCTTTACGCGTTCGTACTAAACTTGAAAATCACCAACAGTCCCTTTAATAATGAAATGCATTATTCTGTGGAACATTTGCTTTGCTTTTTGTTGATGTTTTAGTGTTGCATTTTTTGTCTTGCCTTTTCAAAAAAAAAGTAGAGACATATGAGTATGTGTTAATTTTACTATGGCAACAAATACGAAGGCGTCGTTCAGTTTTTGCTAAGTACAGGCACTGTGTTAACCTAGAGTCAAATTATATAATCAGGTATTATTGCATAATTTCACTTATTCATAAAACTTACACATGATGACTCAAGCCACATAGCTACAAGAAATAAGTAAAGATCGCAGTCAAGGTCAACAAAACGGTGATCCTCATCCCATGTTCTTTTTAGATCACCTGAGCTGAAGGCTCAAGGTGATCTATTGGAAAGTGATCTATTGGAATCACTCTTCGTGTTGTCAGTTGTCTTGACCAAACTTCACATGGATGATCCTTAGATGAATGTTTTTTAAATACTTTCTAGACCAGGCGACACGTGCACCAAAAGGCACCCATCTAGTCTAAGTAGTTGTCAGAATGATCGTGTTTTTCATGTTTATCGAGAATTCCATCGAATTTCATGTCATGCCTACACAAGGCATGACATGAACTTCGATGGAATTCTTATAAAAAAAAATGTTTTGGAATAAATCTTTTTATATGGTAAAACTCTACTTTTGGTTTTCATTTCCCTCCAAATAGTCAAACTATTTCAGAATTGCAGAAAGAAACTGGGAGTTAAGAAAAGTAGGTTCCTGGTAGAAGTTATGATGACATGTACATTCAACTGATAAAACTGTTGAAAAAAATATTATCTATTTTAGAATCAATTTAACTTTTCAATGAGGAGCCCACGCTTTCACTATGTCTCAGTAGAAATGGCTATTCTACCGTCTGAAAATACACTGATGGTAGTTGTCTCTCTTGTACTTTTTTTATACGCGAATGATATGGGGTCATCCATAAACAATTACTCATTCCAGGCGACAATTTTGAAACTATAACACCCAAACAGGTGCATTGCGCTTGTAGAAAGAAAGAACCTCATTGTTTTGGATGGTTGAAGGACAAGGTCACCATGCCTTTATGGAAATATGAATTATGTAGCATGATTTCAAAAGCCACCATCAAGAAACTTCATGTATATGTCCCTAGGTGAGAGTAGGAGCACTTGATTTAGGGTCTAGGCAGTCAAAGGTCAAGGTTACCATAACCTTGTATGGAAATATGCATTCCAAGCTATAACTGAAACCATAACACTCATGAAACTTCTTAGGTACATAGTCCTTGGTGAGAAGTTGAACTTATTGTGTTTGGGGTCAGTAGGTTAAAGGTGAAGGCCGCTATGACCTCATGTGGCTATATTTATTCCACGTGATAACTTCAAAAACACGACACTAATCTTAAAACTTATAGATACATTGCCCTTGGTCAGAGAAGGATCTCTGTTGATTTTGAGTTCACTAGGTTAAAGGTCAAGGTCACAATAACCTCATAGGGGTATACATATTCCAAGTGATAACTCCAGGAGTATAAAACCTCATGTAACTCATGTATCTTTATAGGCAAATTGCCTTTGGTAAGGGAAGGAACCCTTTTGCTTTTGGGGATTGAAAGACAAATGTCAAGGTCACCATGACCTTATATGCACATAAACATTCCACATGACAACTTCAAAAGTATACAATCTGGCCTTAAGGGTAGTAAACGTGTGCATTGTCCGTAGTGAGAGGAGGAAGCCTATTGTTTTGGGGTTCAGTAGGTCACCAAGGACACTTGGAACTGACAATTGCCGAATCCTGAGAAACATTCTCCAACCTGTAAATTGTAAGAATAAGGCCATCTTGAAACTTACAGAAATAATACGCGTGTTAAAATATTAATTTTAGGGTCAGTAGGTCAAAAAGGTTAAGGTCACACTAACCCAATCAACCCAAAAACGTCTCTTGCGCTGTAATTTATTTACTATTATACCTTCAATCTTAAAACATACAAATACATGTAGTATCCATTTTTTGCAACAACTACCCTATTGCGTTTATGGTAGTAGGTCAAATGTCAAGGTCACTCTGACCTGATCAGGAAAACATATTTATCGGATGTCATTCTTGGAACTATTTTCCCTACAATATTAAAACTTTATAGAGCCCTTTAAATTATCAAAGGGCAGCTTTAACTGCTTTAAAATAATCTACGACCAGGGACGCCGCATTGGTTACAGAGGGTTCAACAACTGAGTATACACTGGAATCCTGACAGTCCCTCTTTTACCAAAGACTTCGAACAGAGTGCAAACACCACCCTACGGCCAGCCATTCCATTCAACAGCTTTCCAAATGTTCACATAGTAACAACGTACTGCTGACAACTGGAATTTAATTATGTGCGCCTTTTTATAATTTATTCGGGGTGTCCGTTTCAGAGTGGTTGGTTAGAGTCCACTTGCTGTAGGTTCGATCCCTCAGGGGCCTAGGATCTCTATGGAAGGAAGCTATCCAGCTGGCTTGCGGAATGTCGGTGGTTCTACCCAGATGCCCGCCCGTTCATGAAAAATTGCGGTGTTGGTGATGATGGGTGGGGCTGGGGCGCAACATAGCTATAGTTGAAGAATTGATAAACACAAATAACACAGAAATATGTAAAAAAAAAAAAAAAACAGGTTTGGGGTGGAATGGGGTGGTAACTTGAAGATCGGATGGAAAAAGGAGGAAAAGGCGGGGGTTGGGGGTGGGAGGGGGCACATAAGAAATATATTTTTGTAAGACTTGACTAAAACAACACAGAAATATGTCCTAATGTAGTGCATACTTGTGTCCATTGAATATAAAACTGAATCTCATGGTTTTAGACGTATGTGTATTTTTGCCTATGCTTTTTCCAGATGACATCCAGTCACTTTAATATATTAAAATAGCATGTGTATAGGTAGAGCCTCATTTAATAATGTAATCCAAATTGAATAGGCGATGTCCCCTGTAAGTGTGATAATAAGGATCAATTACCATTCATGGAAACATTTGCAGTGTCCAACAACAGATGTGCATTAGCACTTGATCAATATCACATTCGTGCTTTAAAGTTAGTTTGCTAATAAACGTAATCTTGAATTATTGTGTCGTGTTCATTATCAGCTGATAATCTAAGTCTATGTAAAAGATGTGACCTCTGGGGCGTTGCTAAATGTGACCTCATGATCACCATTTGAACAGGCTTGGTTAGAGGACTATACGCTTATAGTTAATGCAACATATTAAACCTCTGGCTCTTGTAGTTTCAGAGAAGAAGGGGTTTTAATGTTTTTTCCCCATATAAGTCTTCGAAAAACATGTAAAATCTCAATATACAAATTTTGGACGCCCGGGGCACGATCATGTTTTATCCGAGGGACTTTATTTGAAGAGATCTGATAGGCTAGGCGTTGGCGATCATTTTAAAAGAAAAATTGTCGAAATCTGTCCACTGGTTCTTTAGAAGAAGACTGTTTAAGGTTTTGATAATATATGGTAATGGCGGCCATCTTGGACCTAATGCTAGCAAATCTAAAGAGCAAGTCAGTTAATTAATATGAAAAAGGCACAGCCTAAATGGGGATTTATCCAGTTTGAGTAACTAACTTAAGGTTTGGTTTGGCACGTTTTGACATTTTCAAGTTTAAGAATATATATAAAACTTGGAGAAAATTTAGTGGAGTGTCGTAACCAATGTTTGTTTAAACGACTTTTAAACGCATTGAGCGAAGGCGTCGGGAAGTTATCCACAACTCTGTTTCAATGTAGCTCTGCCACTGGGAGTAGAATTTATCCTTTTGATTTAAAAATAAGATTTTATTTTTTTTCAATTGTGGGGTTGGCTTGGAAAGGACGTAGTGCTGAGATTTGTATTGCATTGATACTTAAAGTGTCTTTGGTACTAGACGTCTTTGAAGATGACATTTTAACTCCAAAATGTCACTAAAAAAAGGAAAAATAGAGTCACTGAACATTTTCACCATTTTTTTTCATTACATTACATTTATTGAAAAACAAAGATTACTTTTCGATTACCTATATACATACACATCTTTGAAAACATACACAAACAATTGTAATCCTCATTCGTCTTTTTACTTTAAAAATACTGTTAAAGGCATATATATATATGGACCGTATACCACCTTTTTCTTTACAAAAAAAAAAAGTTTCGATATATAAAAAACGTATGTTTTAATGCTCACTTTTGTTAAAACTTATATATGACAAGATCCTATGACATTTCTTTCAAAAACAAGTAAATATATATAGATCTAGGTTCTAATTATTTTTTTATTATAATTTCTATAAATTACACATATTTTGGAGTTACATGTAGTTTGACATTTTCGCTGTAAAAATACTGTACACACAATTTTGCTGACATGGAGATCGAATATAAAATATCAAACTGTATAATTGAGGATATTACACTCATCTTCCTTTTTATGTAAAAAAAAGGACAGAGATTCACATTCACGTGTTGTGGGATGAAAATTGAAATAAAAGTTCCTGATTTCGGAATCAATCGAGATGTTGCGAAGGTGCATGAACGTAGGTAATCGGATACAATTGTCAGATTATTAACGATGTCGCAACATACAAAGTGAACTAAGTAATGCCTATTAACAGTGTTAACATTGATAACAGACAAAAGGAAAATCCCAAGGTTTTATGGTTAGGAGTTATCCTCTTTTTTTTTTATAGTTTATTGTGTACGAAACAACAATTCTATTACACCCATACCTACGTCTAGTTTGTAATTATCTCCAATAAGTATATGCGCATGATCTGGGAAAGATTGGTTGACGTCATACAGTGATGCATTAGATAGAATGTCTAAGTCCACGCTGGGATTTTGTTAAGTACGTTAGTACTTTGAATTATTGCAGCTTTCGATGTTCCTAATTCTAAAATATGCCAACTTTAATAATTTCGGCATCATATTTTACTAGCACCACAAACATCACCACAAATGCTTTTGCAAAAGACGTTTTTGAAATATTTAATGTTAACCCTTTAATGTTCCGATTAATCGATTGTTTTAAACCCATCATCGGTTTGTTAAGCATCCGATTATGAAGATCGATTATGAAAGCCTATAATCGATCATCG
The DNA here is from genome assembly GCA_037043455.1 of Cyrtodaria siliqua. Taxonomy (NCBI): domain Eukaryota; kingdom Metazoa; phylum Mollusca; class Bivalvia; order Adapedonta; family Hiatellidae; genus Cyrtodaria; species Cyrtodaria siliqua. The sequence goes on along the minus strand of JAWPHD010003852.1, from coordinate 197,657 downwards.
GTTAAATGTAAACGTGCACTTTAATTAACATTCAAAATAGAAATAAACATAATTATCCGGGAGACAACTCTTGTAAAAATGAGTATGATACACAAATAAACACATTTATATCAGTTATAATAAAATACAGACTTTCATGGCACCAAAACTCAGATTAGCATACACATGCTATACTTCCTATACGGGTAAGTATTATCGAGGTAATTTAAAAATATCCATATTTCATTTCATGCAAAAATATATTTAAAGCATAATTCTGCATCGTGATCGCGGGAAGTAGGTAACTAGTAGATTTAAACAATATAAAAGATAAGCACACATATAGAATGTATGCATGCTAAACTGTTCATGACTCAAACCCGTGGTCCAAAGCACAAAATTATAATGTGACATAAAAAAATAGTGGTTGTAATTTATTCGATAAATCTGAATTAAAACACTGTGCGTTTGTTTTCATTACAAAATGTTACGTTTAACTGAAACAAATAATAATATATTATTAAACTTATTTGCCAGGTGTGCATGTGAAAAGCCTTATCATAAAAGTTTCGGTTGTAATATGTATTTCTTAACTAATTTTCTAATTATAAACTGCGTTTTAAATTCTTATTAGTTAAAAAAAAAAGTAATACATGTATTGTCAAAATTATTCATGGAAATGCTGGAAACTGAAGCCATTAGGGTTTTGTTCTCGGTTTATCGTGACTAATCTAAATCAAAGACCAAGATTCACTTTAGAAGATTCCTTCCATTAATTTTCTTTTCTTTTTCATTTTATTACTTAAAAAAAAATATAATTACAAAATAATATAATATTTGCAGATTCGAACTCGGATATCCTGCGTGACAGGCGGCCGTGCTTACCACTCCGCCACTGTCACAATTTAATGACGTCAACATTAACTAGTATATAATTTAATGTGCGTTACTCTGTTTCCGCGACTCGTGATACCATACTTACTTCACTGGTGATACTTAGCAAGACCTGAGTAGTAGAGTAAATACAAGACTTGAGTAGTAGAGTAAATAGAGTTTTTTAAGACCCAAATCAATTAAAATTGTTCTGTTTAGTCGTATTTATCGATTATTAGTAACTGGCGAGACTACTGGCCAGTATTGATTCATCCTCTCTAATTGCGGAAAATGACGAAGAGTTCCGATGTCTTTGATCGTACATAGTCGGCCAATTCCGTCATTCTTCGCTTATGGCGAGATGTCGCGAATGGCGACCAGACAAGGGACATCGCCGAAGAGGCCCGAAGTGAATTTACCATGCCTATCAGCGGAAGTAGAGACTGGTTTCCCATTCCGTAAGCTCGACTCTCATATACTTGGCCGAAATCGGAAACCAAAGGGATAATTTTTTTCAAACTAATAGTATGTGGACAAATGTTGATACCGTTAAGGGGATTTTCATCCCTGGCGCTTCGCGCCAGTGATAAATCCCCTAAAAATAGTGGTTGTAATTTATTCGATAAATCTGAATTAAAACACTGTGCGTTTGTTTTCATTACAAAATGTTACGTTTAACTGAAACAAATAATAATATATTATTAAACTTATTTGCCAGGTGTGCATGTGAAAAGCCTTATCATAAAAGTTTCGGTTGTAATATGTATTTCTTAACTAATTTTCTAATTATAAACTGCGTTTTAAATTCTTATTAGTTAAAAAAAAAAGTAATACATGTATTGTCAAAATTATTCATGGAAATGCTGGAAACTGAAGCCATTAGGGTTTTGTTCTCGGTTTATCGTGACTAATCTAAATCAAAGACCAAGATTCACTTTAGAAGATTCCTTCCATTAATTTTCTTTTCTTTTTCATTTTATTACTTAAAAAAAAATATAATTATAAAATAATATAATATTTGCAGATTCGAACTCGGATATCCTGCGTGACAGGCGGCCGTGCTTACCACTCCGCCACTGTCACAATTTAATGACGTCATCATTAACTAGTATATAATTTAATGTGCGTTACTCTGTTTCCGCGACTCGTGATACCATACTTACTTCACTGGTGATACTTAGCAAGACCTGAGTAGTAGAGTAAATACAAGACTTGAGTAGTAGAGTAAATAGAGTTTTTTAAGACCCAAATCAATTAAAATTGTTCTGTTTAGTCGTATTTATCGATTATTAGTAACTGGCGAGACTACTGGCCAGTATTGATTCATCCTCTCTAATTGCGGAAAATGACGAAGAGTTCCGATGTCTTTGATCGTACATAGTCGGCCAATTCCGTCATTCTTCGCTTATGGCGAGATGTCGCGAATGGCGACCAGACAAGGGACATCGCCGAAGAGGCCCGAAGTGAATTTACCATGCCTATCAGCGGAAGTAGAGACTGGTTTCCCATTCCGTAAGCTCGACTCTCATATACTTGGCCGAAATCGGAAACCAAAGGGATAATTTTTTTCAAACTAATAGTATGTGGACAAATGTTGATACCGTTAAGGGGATTTTCATCCCTGGCGCTTCGCGCCAGTGATAAATCCCCTATTATCCATGTGTTGCTTCGTCAAAATTGGCCAAGCGGTGTCTGAGGAAAAGTCGCCACGGACAAAATTTTACGGGCGGACGGACGGTAAGACGGACGGACGGACGGACGGACGGACGCCGCAACACGTCGTGGTCATGATCTTTGACCAACAGGGCTAAAAAAATGAACGTTTAAAAATGCATTTTTACATTTGTGTTCTTTTTTTTTTTACATATGTAACTTTCTTTTTTTTTTTACATTTGTGAACCTTTTTTTTTCACTTTTGTCACTTTTATTTTTTTTTACACATGTCACCAAACGTGTTACATTTGTCGTATGTTTTGACATATGTGACTCTGTTTTTTTTTACATTTGTAACCGTTTTTACATTTGTGACATTTTTCACGTTTGAGGTTCCTACAACGCCAACTGGATAAATAGCTCTCCCAAATTTCAAACGATAAGACATTTCTTTATCAGAGACCCAGAATACAAAACATTGTTACTTCTTACTAGTAAGAACTAGATTCTGAAACGATTAATGAAAAGAAAAGATTAACGGAAACCACGGAATTTCTATAACCGACTAATCTAAAAGACGTATATTCTTTTGTCGTGGTTGCAGTAAATACAATCATGAACCATGGGATAATGACTATTGTTTGGGGCGCTTGTTTCAGCCAAAGGTTTTTTGAACTTTTTAGACAAAATTCATCTACTATCTAATTAAGATATATATCAGTGAAACAGACATTTTTAGTTGTAAATAAAAACACCTTACTTTTCAAAATCGGTTGATAAATAAAAAAATCATGTGCGCAAGCTGTTTTTGATGGGTCATTTTCAATGCAAAATTTTGCTGCATGAAAAATTAAAAAAAAATATTGTTTAGAACTTGTATCCAAAAATAGTTTTAAATTGTTGGATATTAGTAAATTAAGACACCTTGAAAGTTTTATAACAAAATATGAAGGATTACTGAAGTTATTTGAAATTTTTTAATTTTCTGCTGTCTCATCAACAAGGAATTACATAGGAAAAAAACCATCAAAAATTCATTTTGGCTTTAAAATATTTATTTCTCAACCGATTTTCAAAATTAAAGTAGTTTTAAAAATGCCAGTTCTAATGATATATAACTGATGTACGTATTGTTTAAATTGCTCAAGTAACTGTAACTGCAGAAAAACCTTTGGCTGAAACAAGCGCCCCAAACAATAATGATAATTTCATGATACAATCATTTTATATTTGTGATGTCACATACGGTGCCTCATATTTATCCGCGTAATTGTTGTTTATTTCGATGCGTGGTTTGTTTGACTGTGGTCCTTGAATGCTGCATTTCCTGTTCCACTTTTATATATACTTTTAGGAAATATCGGTAAACTTTCAGACATTCGTTCATATCATGTTTAGGTCATATTCCGATTCACAGGCTTACGTACACCATACAACAAAACACTGCTAAAACACAATACGAACTTCTAAAGACAATATTGCCTCTCATGAACAGACTCAATCAAATCGAGTCTGCTAATCATTTTTGTGGAGCGCTGTGGTCTAGTGGTAAAGCGTTGGACCCATGATCGAACATTCGTGGGTTCGATCCCCGCCATTGCCATATGCGTTGTATCCCTGAGCAAGACACTTTATCTGCATTTGCTTAGTACTGGCTCTACCCAGGAAGACATCGAGAGTGATTCAAATAAGTTTATAGAGCTTTCGTTACAATCGATGTAAAATAAATAAGTTTTAACTAAACTAATTTTATTTCTTGTTTGTTGCAAGGGATCCCCTTTTACATTATTTATTGTCATTCACACTAGCGTTTATGTTATGCTGTTTAGCAGCCGTAAAAAGTCACCTCGACTACAAGCAGTGGTTTTATTACTTACTGGGAATCATCAATCCCAAAGCATTGTGTCTATAAATTAGAATACCGCCTAAGCCGGTGCTGCTTGTGGGCGGGAGAGATGTTGCAAATGATATTACCTGTCATTAACAAACACAACCAAACTGAGACATTTTTCCCTTTTGTTTGTGTTTGCTGCTTACAAGGGATCCACATTTCAGTATTTATTATCACCAGTGTATGCACTACTGTATATACTTTATTAATGCCCTCAAGCCTTTACCATATCGGCGGTCGGAGTCTTCACATTTTATCTATCTGTTATTTAAATTATAACATAATTAGATGTCAATGTTAATCATTTGTTTAAATATCAAGTGTATATTAGTCTTTTCTTTTCTTGTCTTACCCTTAACGGCGTGATCTCTTGATGTTGATTTGACTTCTGCCAAGTAGTTAAGTACTTGCTTTGTGGCTGTCAAGGCTTTTGCTTTTTATATTTATATAAACATGATCAATTATTTGTCATATTTATATTGCCTATTAATGATGCCTTGTTTGTTAGGCAATATAAACTGGTGGCACTATCTTTATTTACACCGCCCCATTTTACTGAGATGACAATAGGGTAAGAGTGGGGTTTGGTGCAGCCTAGAACCTGGTTTAATGCCGCCCCTCCCCTACCCCACCCCCACCCCCTCCCCCACTAGCGGCACATTTTGCCAATGACCGTCCCAAGGCGGTAGCCATATTGTCATCCCTTTTATGTTTGTCTTATCATATATTGCCTTTTTATCCCCCGCCTGCGGCGCGGAAGGGGGATATAGTAATGCCCTCCGTCCATCCGTCCGTCCGTAAGTCCCATTTCGTGTCCGCTCAATAACTCGAAAACTACTAATGGGACTGCAATCAAATTCCAAACATTGATAGAGGGCAATGGGAGGATGTGCAGAGCGCAAGAACCATAACTTGGACTTTATTGCCCTTTGTAATTTTATACTTATAATTCGTGTCCGCTCCATAACTCGAAAACTACTCATTGGACTGCGATGAAATTTCATACAATGATAGAGGGCCTTTATAGGATGTGCATAGCGCAATAACATAACTCTGTCTTCATTTAATTTAGATTTATTGCCCTTTGTAAGTGTATACTTATAATGCGTGCCTGCTCCATAATATGAAAACTACTAATGGGACTGCAATCAAATTTCACACAAAGATAGAAGGCTATGAGAGTAAGTGCAGAATGCAGAAACCATAACTCTGTCTTCATTTATTTTAGAGTTTTTGCCTTTTGTAATTTTATACTTATAATTCTTGTCCGGAGAGTAACTCAAAAACTACTAGACTGAAATAGACATTAGAGTTATTGGTCTTTGTAATTCTATAATAAATACTTGTCCGAAGCATATCTCCAAAACTACTAATGGATCTGCAATGAAACACAATGACTCAGATCAATAAGAGGATGTGGATAATGCAAGAACCATAACTACATGATTATTTAAATTAGAGTTATTGCCCTTTGTTATTTTATACTTATTATTCTTGTCGGGTGCATAGCTTAAAAACTACTAATGGGACTGGAATGACATTTCACATAAAGCTAGAGGATAATGAGAGGAAGTGCAGAGTGCAGTAACAATAACTCTATCAGTCTGAAATTAGAGTTACTTCTTTTATAGTGTTATACTTATCGTTTTGTTCATTTTACTTTCTGTTTTATGTGCTCTGACAAAACTTCCTTTAAACAAAGCGCCCCAATCATGGGTTCTACAGCTACATAGGAAACGCCACTGCGGCGGGGGATATGGCTGTCTCTCAGACTGCTTATTGTTCATCTTTGTAATTATTGTGTGTTTTCTGTGCGTGTTTGGGGTTGACTGTGGACCTGGAATGCTACATTTCCTGTTAGACTTTTATATCTACTTATACTTATTCAGTACAGTATTTAAATATTTTCTCTGCTTTACTGACTTCAATTAGGATATTTCTTGTTCATAACATACCTGAACTACATTTCATCTTCTTTTTCCATTAATATAAGTGTGAATTGTTAATTTTTTAATGTATTGCTTTGTATATTTCATTTATTTTATTATTATTATTGCTGCTTTTGAATGCCATCTTTGTATATATGAGCGTAAACACAATATTAAGTTTGTTTTCAAGTTATATTATAAACTGACTGTATCAAATTTCTCAATAAATTACTGATTTGTATATTTGTAAAACCTTAACACATTATCTTGAGTTTGAACATTCTTTAAGCCTGAAAGAAACGAATTTATTCAAATGTCTGTCATTTACTATTTAATTTTTGATTACGAATCATCGTAAAATACCAAAACAAATCAACATCGAAAGGTCTTTCATATCGTATAAGTGTGAAAGAAAATCGAATTTCAGAGAAATACCACGTGTCAAATTATCAACGCCAAGAAAATCGAATATCAGAGAAATACCACGTGTCAAATTATCAACGCCAGTGGTAAAACTGTGAAACTGTATCAAAGCAATTGTAGTTGGTCACGTCTGGTGTATATCTCCTCGTCTTATTTCTAACAACTAGGATGAGGAGAGAGAAACTCGATGCCTAATACAGCTGTTACTATTATGATAATTAATAACCGCCATGATTTTCTAGAGACAATCCCATTGTTCGTAAATATAGTCAGTATAGAAATGTCTCGATATATTTAAATTTGTCTTGTTATTTACCGGGTTTATTCGTATTGTTTAATAGGTTGTACCCACATTAAAAGACCGTAAGATCTTGCATAGCAGTTATACGGTTATTCGTGCATATATGTTCAGTTTGTTTCTAAAGTTAAAGACAAATATCGGAGTTGAATTTTAGTTTGGCAATACGTGTGTGTGTGTGTGTATTTCTAAGGATTATAGTCCCTCCACCTACGACAGGCGTCCTACCCGACGATTATAGGCACAATGTCTGGACTTTTATCTGTGTGTTGTTGTGTGATGTGATGATATGTCTACTTGAGGCAGCAAACTCAATGGTTTCTGTATAGTGCTGCCACACTGGAATACCACGCCGTAGTAGACATGATACCCCCACACCCCGTTTCATGTATGTTAGTTATAGCTGAACAGTTACATTCTGTTATTTCTCAGTATATACATCTAACATTTATTCTAACATTAGCTATTGCTTATTACCGAATCTGGTTTTTACACGGTGCATGATCAAATCGAATTTGCACGGATAAAAGTCGATTCGGCTCCTAATCGCTACGGATGGGCACCTAATATTCACTGTTGTTTTGGGATAACTAAGGTAACTCGTTTTTCTAGTGACCTTCTTTATTGTCGGATTATTTACTAATTCTGCTTTCTTTTATAATTTTAATGGTTTCACGGAACATAATGAAGATATGTTCGCCTTATGAACAGCTCTGTCTTTGTGTAATGTTTGCGAAGTCGACGCAATTTAGTATTTTTGTGCGATTCTGCTCGGGCAAAGGCTAGTATTGATCATTTAAAATGCTTTTTTTCATTAGTTTATAGACGTGTTTAGTTTTCATTTTGAGTTCATTTAATCGAATTTATTGTATTTAATGTTCCGTGTAATAGAAAAATATATAAAATCCTTGCTGCATTGAAACATCTTACAATTTACGCATTTGATCGAGTCTCCTAATTGTCCTGGATAGGGGCACCTAATTTGTTCAGTACTCGACCAAAATACGATGAGTTTTTTTTTTCTTCTGATTACTTCATCGGGTGAGTAAGAGTCTCAGAGCAAACATTATACAGAGGCGTCGGAATGAGTTACACATTGGCGCGTTGAATGTGGTGGATGCGGGAGGGAGTTGTCCCCACTTCCGCTGTTGGGGGTTGGGGGGATTTCCTCCGGAGAATTTATTTTTTCAAAATTTTCCTGCCTGTAAATTACGCATTCTGGTGAGGACCTTAGTCGTACATTTTAACTCTGAGAAAACGAAATTCAAAAGAAGAATTTATAATGTATTATTTAATATAATAGTAATACTATTTGCATCATCGCAAAGGTAACACTATTTGCATAATCGCAAAGTAATAGCATACAAGTACTATTATGTGTATCAATGTCATAAAAAATATCATGCGCTTGTCTAATTTCTCCATACATAACACAATGTCATACATGTACTAAAACAATCAAATGACAAGATGCACAGCTTAAATGTTCATTCTGAAGAACGAGATTAAACACACACAAAAAGATACATGGAAAAACAATATAATTCGAACATCGATTCTCGCGTACTGTATTCTTGAACAGTTTGTGACACATTCAGTTAATTTCAAAATTTCCCAAACGTAACTGCGCGTGATTCGTTTACTGAAGCAAACACATTCGCAGGTTCTCTCAAGTTCATGTTATCTTTTGTATGTGTCGTGTTCGGCTGTTTCCAAAGGTCCATTATCATACCCTTTTATCGGTTGCCTCTCGGTGTACGTGAAGAGTCATCAGGTGGTTTAGGCGTTCCTGTGGCATGCTTGTGCGGAGATACGTCTTCAGCCTGCGCAGAGGCGTTGTGGCGTTCGTCGCTGGCATCTCTAGAATGAGTTTAAGCACTGCCACTATCTCGGAAAACATAGCACGAGATGCTGGCTTCATGTCAAATATTAATCTAGCGACGCTCCGCACCGTAACGTTGTTGATGTCCTTGACCGTGCCGTTTAGATGGACTCTCAAGGACTCAAGCTGAGTTCTTAGGGCAGTCTTCTCAAGGTCACCGTTGTAGAAATCGACCACAAAGTCGCTATATCAGTGCAAACGTAAGATAAGATTTCGCAAATTACGTTACGGTGTTATAACACAAATAATGTAAACGGCAATTTTAAGAATTTATTAATTATGTGCATTTTGTAAGTTGTTATGTGCATTTTCTAAGTTGTCCTGTGCATTTCGTAAGTTGTTATGTGCATATTGTAAGTTGTTATGTGCATTTTCTAAGTTGTCCTGTGCATTCCGTAAGTTGTTATGTGCATTTTGTAAGTTATTATGTGTATTTTCTAAGTTGTCCTGTGCATTTCGTTAGTCGTTATGTGCATTTTGTAAGTTGTTATGTGCATTTTCTAAGTTGTCTTGTGCATTTCCTAAGTTGTTATGTGCATTTCATAAGTTGTGATGTGCATTGTTTAAGTTGTGATGTGCATTGTTTAAGTTGTTCTGTGCATTGTTTAAGTTGTCATGTGCATATTCTAAGTTGTTATGTGCATTTTCTAAGTTGTTATGTACATTTTCTAAGTTGGTATGTGCTTTTCGTAAGTTGTTATGTGCATATTCTAAGTTGTCTTGTGCATTTTGTAAGTTGTTATGTGCATTTTCTAAGATGTCCTGTGCATTTCGTAAATTTTATGTGCATTTTCTAAGTTGTCTTGTGCATTTCCTAAGTTGTTATGTGCATTTCGTAAATTGTGATGTGCATTGTTTAAGTTGTGATGTGCATTGTTTAAGTTGTGATGTGCATTGTTTAAGTTGTCATGTGCATATTCTAAGTTGTTATATGCATTTTCTAAGTTGTTATGTGCTTTTCGTAAGTTGTTATGTGCATATTCTAAGTTGTCTTGTGCATTTTCTAAGTTGTTTTGTGCATTTTCTAAGTTGTTTTGTGCGTTTCGTAAGTTGTTATGTACATTTAGTAAGTTGTTATGTGCATTTCGTAAGTTGTCTTGTGCAAACTACAAGTCGTCGTTAAGTAGACTTTTTATCGGAATAGGTTTTGAAGGAAACACCGGTAGAAATGGCGGCTCCAGGAGCGAACGCTATTCTCTGCATACTTTAACAAAATTGGGCTAGGGACATTATACAATACATTCTTAGAACAGAAAATTGATTTCAAAATGTGTAAGGGATTGTCTGACGTTGAGTTAATAAATCTTGGTCTGAAAACAATATATCGGGTCACAGGTGGCAGTATCAGGAGGTGTGGTACAGGTGGCCGTGGGTACGGAAGATAAGGGGCGGGACCGGGAGACAAGGATGGGGGTCGGAAGACAAGAGGACGGGAGTCGGGAGAGAAAGGGGCTTGAGGTTTTTTAAAATAGAAAGTTTGAAAAAAAGAAATGATGAAGAATTATCACAGTTTGAGAGTCGTTTTGGGTAAAACAGTCTATATCCTATCAAAATCCTTAATTGACCATTATCTTGTCTGCCGTACACGTTCTGTCTCCACGATAGATACGTTTATGGATTTCGTCCCTTGTTTATCAGTACTCTGAGAGAGAAGAGAGAAAAGGGGGCGGAGAAGGGAGATAAGGGAGGGAGAAGGGAGAAATGGGGGAGGGAGGAGGGAGAAGACGACCTCACGTAGCCCCTACCCATCAGTGCTGGGAACTAACATATAATAATGATAATAAATTGAAAAATGTATTTAAATAAAAATAATATTAACGTGCTATTTGTTGGAAACAAACATATTTTAAGTTTTCCTGAAAAAAGTCCCAGAGTATTTAAAATATGTTTGTTTTCAACAAATAACACGTGAAGTCCAGACTCTATTGAACCTATACCTTTAAGACGTCCTATTGGTTAAAAGATGGAGGGCTATAAACCTTAGGACTACACATAAAGACAAACAAATAAGACGTTATTTTTTATTTATTTATTTTTTTATTTTTTTTCAGACCAAGATTTATTAACTCCACTTCAGACAATCCCTTACACATTTTGAAATCAGTTTTATGTTCTAAGAATGTATTGTATAATGTCTCTAGCCTAATTTCTTTTATCTAGGCAGAGAATAGCGTCCGCTCCTGGAGCCGCCATTTCTACCGGTTTTTCCTTCTAAACTTATTCCGTTAAAAAGTCTACTTAACGACGACTTGTAGTTTGCACAAGACAACTTACGAAATGTACATAACAACTTATGAAATGCACATGACAACTTCGAAAATGCACATAACAACTTAGAAAATGCACAAGACAACTTAGAATATGCACATAACAACCTACGAAATGCACATAACAACTTACGAAATGCACATAACACCTTATAAAATGCACAAGACAACTTAGAATATGTACATAACAACCTACGAAATGCACATAACAACTTACTAAATGTACATAACTTACGAAACGCACATAACAACTTAGAAAATGCACAAGACAACTTAGAATATGCCCATAAAAACCTACGAAATGCACATAACAACTTACTAAATGTACATAACAACTTGAAAAATGCACATAACAACTTACGAAATGCACATAACAACTTAGAAAATGCACAAGACAACTTAGAATATGCACATAACAACGTACGAAATGCACATAACAACTTAGAAAATGCACATAACAACTTGGAAAATGCACATGACAACTTAGAAAATGCACAAGACAACTTAGAAAATGCACATGACAACCTAGAAAATGCACATAACAACTTACTAAATGCACATAACAACTTACTAAATGCATATAACAACTTAAAAAATGCACAGGACAACTTAGGAAGCGTACTGCACAAAATGCAAAAGGCCAACAGAAGGCAGCCGAGGCTTTCCATATCTATACATGGGACTTTGTTTGAACAAGCTTGATGGTCCAGTACCTAAGAATCATTTCTGAGCAAACACTGTCGAAATCTTTCATCAGTTCTTGAGAAAACTAATATGAACACGGGTACCACGACAAAGACGGGAGAATAACCGTTCGAGGGATAACTATTTCTTTCCTGCTCGCAATATTTGGAACTCGACTCCCAATTCATGGAGTCGCTCGCTAATACACGTTCGTCCGGACGGACAGCAAATTGGCGGACGGCGGATTGGTGGACGGACGGACGAGACGGAAGAATTTTCACCGTACATTAGCTGACATCTGAGCCTTTTACTTATGTTAACTTATGACCTAAATATTCTTCATGCATAAACAAAATAATAATGGCTTTCAAAAATGTACATTCAGTTTTACAATTAAATATTCTGGAAAGTGTCATGACCTTTGACTTCAATTTACCCCTGTCACATACAAAATCAAGGAAAAACCCGGGTACCACGACAAAGGTAAGATATTACACTTTCGAATGATATCTGTCTCTATGCTCCTCGAAACATGTTGAACTCGACTCACAATTCATTGAGTGCCTACAAGACGTTTTTTCCGGACAGACGGCGAATGAACGGATGGACGGCGGGTGGGCTCACTGACGGACGACGGACGAAGACTTATCACCATATATCAGCTCACCTCTGAGCCTTTTACTTATGTTAGCTTATGATCGAACTATGCTTCGTGCATAACAAAATAATAATGGATTTCAAAAATGTACACTCAATTATTCAATTAAATATTCTGAAAAAGGGTCATGACCTTTTAACTCAATTTACCCCTGTAATATACAAATTCAGGGCTGAACACGGGTACCACGACACAGGCAAGATATTACTCTTTCGAGTTGAACTCGACTCAAAATCGTCGGGTGGCCTCCAGGCTAGTGTAATTACTGAAATAATGGGTCTATAACTTGACAAGTCTGTTTTTTTGTATGTTCGTAATAACACTGATTGATATGGTCTGCAGAACAACTAACTTCAAGTAGACACGTAATGAGATATGATGAGGGGAAATAAGAACATCAATTTCTTTTTATTGCACCTCGCACAAAATCCTAGGAATTTCATTGGATTAGAGCGGTCACATGGTGACCCTCTATTATTCTATAGTGGGTCAGTAGATTTCATATAGGGTCGCTAAAACAATATGGACTACAATTTCGATTCAGAGTTTAAATCATTTGCAAATATTTCTTTAAGACGTTAGTAACAAACATAATCATTCGCAACATCTCGTACACTGCTTCGCAGCATGACTCGAATGTAATACGCAGGTTTCCATATTGGTTACGTCATACTAGCGTGACGCGCGTCAGATTTCCGCCAAAACGAATTTGCATCAAAATCAAAGTTATCTTCAACATTTTGCAATGTCATTTAGCCGATTTTTCCATCTGCAGTTTATTTACGTGAAAGTAGTGATAAAACCTTCATCTGTATTGTAAATAACAAACATGCAACGCAAATCATAGATCAACACGCAAGCGGCCATAATGTTCATGTAGCAACAGCTTAGCAACAGTGCACTATTTTCGGATAAAAAAAATAAAAGAAATATGTGGGGTCAGTGATCGCCTCACCCCCTATAAATCTTACTGACCCACATATTTCTGTAGGAGGTCAGTAACAAACCCAATAACTAATAATATTTGGTTTGATTTTTTTTTATATCTCTATTCTTATTTCTCTTCATCCTATCTCATTTAAAATCACGTGTGATACGATTACCTTATACGATTTCTTGCAGTACATGTAAACAACTTTCCGAGAGTTTGGACGTATTTGTGAGGAGATAGAATACTTCAACATATTGACAATAACGTATCTTATACATGAGAAAACAAACAACACACTACATATGCAGAGAAATTATCAAATTACTAATCTAATACAAAGCGTACATCATGTGCATGAACAATGTATCAGGAAAATAATGGCATACCACCACACGGATGATGCACATTATGATCAAGGGAAACTATTAAAGTATTCTATCTCCTCGCAAATACGTCCAAACTCTCGGAAAGTACTGCAAGAAATCATATAAGGTAATGGGTGGAGATATCGCCAATAGTTGCACATGTCGCCCACAGCTGGATATGTCGCCCATAGCACTAGATGTCGCCCACAGTTGGTGTTGTCATCCACAAATGGAGATGTCGCCCACAGTTTGACTGGTGCGATTTGCCGGAGGTCAAATTCGATATCATAAAAACGCTGCGCATTCTTAAATAATGTGTTAATATAGTAATACTGTTCGAGAAAATACTGTTTTATGAGCCAACACAATCCAGGAAAAAAATATTCAGAATTTCGATATGGCACCTTTATGACGAATAATATCTTCTTTGTTAATCATACACTGGTAATATAAGGGGAGTATGCAAAATTACTTTAAACACATTAAAAAGCGATGATGACAGATTCACATATGCAGTCTTACATACAGTGGTCTAAAAACTGCTCAAAACTGAGGAACACTTTTACTGCTAGATCACAGCATGAAGGCTATTATAACTCACCTGTTAATGTGGGTTTAGTAATTGATATCAATAAAACTGACCAGGCCTACCTATTACCATATTTGTTCTTTATGAAGCCTGTATATGCATAAAAACTGTATACAAGGTCTGTGGTATAACGACCTGTTTCAACTACAATGAAAACAAAGTATATTTTCTTTTACCAAAATCAAAAGATGAGGTAATAAGGTGAATATTAAAGCAAGAGTACACACTACCTTACTTTCGTCATTATAAATTAGCCTAATTTACTTCGTCCAAATATGTTTCCATCTTTGACATTTGATGGATATACATTTTCTTGATTTTGTAAACAAATAACACTCGATCAACCTTTCATTTTTGTATTCATGTAATATGTAGAAAACATAACTGATATATAGCACAACTCACTGTTATACCTGCCTTTTTTTATTTAAGGGACACATTGATTGTTTATTATTAAGCATTTCAATGAGCACCTCGATTTATTATACCTGCATTATAATCAAATACAAAATAGAGATCTCGATTGACTTCGTTATTCTACTTTTTTTTTAAAAAAAAATATATAATTATATTATTGGCACAACATAATATATAGTTATTTGAACCATTCTAATAATGATTACAAAAATGCAAGTTATTTAGAAAAACTAACGGGAATCCACGAGTTTTGAACAAAATCAAGATTGCCATGACTGTGTCCCTTTAAGTAAGATAATATTGCAGAAATAGATATAAAAACAACAATCAGTACATCTATTTATTTAATAACCGGACTGATATGTAATCCATGTATTTTCCTATAGAATGAATCAATATTGTTTAACGACTCATCAACATAGTATTATAGGGTATTTAGAGGCGCCCCAGAGAGAGGGGGAGGATATTTAGAAATCCAGGAACCTGCGCCCTACTCTTACTAATGAATGGTTCTTTAACGTGCTCGGTGCATAGACTCCGAAAAATGGATCTATTCCGAGTCTTGTTCATGATCCCCCTCCACACACGCACACACACACCACCCACCCCCACCATCCCCATCGGATGGACAATGTTAATTCTTGCACACGAATACACTGACAAAACTCAGTTGCACCGGTGAGGTTTGAACCCAGTTCCTCTAGATTTTAAGTTCACGCCAGCCCTGCTTGCCTATATAGAAACTGTATAAACGTTTTGCTATACAGTACTGGCTGGTTACAATTTACTTGCAATTTCAGTTATGTTTATGAATCACTAATGATTTAATAACATGTGATTTAAGATGGGAGTGGGGCGCAACTGTAAAAAAACAAATAAAACATATAAGGTGAGGTCGGGAAGCGGCGGTAGCGTCCCCGCCTGAATCCGCCCATGGTTATAGGATAGAGGCTATGAAAAGAAATCTTCACCATTAAGAAACCGAAAGTGAGGGAGCGCAGCGACTGACCGCGGTTTCTTAGTGGTGTATATCTCTCTTATAGACTCTATCCGGCTTAGTGTTTACGATAGGTTTTATCGATAATCTCTATATAGGTCTCACTCTAAACCATGAAGAGCGCTGGTAGTAAATCTTCATGAATAAATGGTGCAAGTATTTGAATTTCTGAGCCATCTCATTGGTTTAAAAAGTAGAGTAAACACTAAAGAGTTATATAGACCCGTACCTCGCACGGGTTCGCTCTCTAGCGATGGCATGTCTGATGGAAAACTTCACCTCATTTGCATCTGATGTTGCTATCCCAATATAACCTAACAATAATATGTTAACGGGATGTAAACCCCCGTTTCATTTCATTTCCTTCAATTTTGACATGTTCCATTAATTTGAGAGTCCAAAATTGGGACCACTACCACTTTTACATGACTATAAATAATAAATTAATCGAGTTTCAACACAACACTGATGTATCTTCTTTTGTATATATAGTTACAAACAGTGCTGTGTTGAACCCTCAATCAATGTTACAACGTAGGAGTTTAAATACTTTTTACTGCATGTTGCTACTGGTTTTGGTTCCACATCTCTTGTGAAGTTATATGAAATTTAAAATGAAAATAAATAAAATGTGAAACCAAAATCATGAAGCCCTGTCACTATGTAAACTCTAAATAAAACTACCTAAGCCTGGTACATTGTCAGTCTCAATAGGCAACTCTCAGATGGTCAGCCTAAATCCCAAGAATATTGTATGGCTATCAATTACTCCTGGTAATCAACAAGCTAGTGCTAATATCTACCATGCTGGGCTCACGCATTGCACTGGCCAGCAAAAATGAGCAGTTTTTGGACCACTATATGTTAGACTGTATGTATTGCAGGCGATTATATCAATCAATATGTATAGCTAGCCATATAAATAGATACATTTTATTTCAGCTGCAAGTAAAATAGAAAATGGCTGTTCTGGTGCAGTTTTTTCATCGGGGAGTTTATGCAATGAGTCAGTAAATTTGTCGGCTGGCAAGCCAACCAACAAATTTAAAACTCATTGCAGCCCCCCGATGAAAAAAAAACACCAGAACCGCCAGTTTCTATACTACTTATCAATAATTGATAATATGACTTGCTACTTTTTTAATCAACCCCAAATAAAACAACTGTAGATCAGGTAATCAATATCTTTCAAACCCAACACCGCAGATGATTTTAGTCTCGGCCGTTAAACAAAGTCGGAAGAAACAGTTTGTATACTTCCCGCAAATAATTGATAATATAACTTGCTACTTTTTCTGGAAGGGTGCAACTATTTCATTTTTCCGATTTTGGATGAATCTACTTTTGGTGAAATTTTCAAATTACACGACCCAAACCAGCATCAGGTCTAGTCTCAGCTGTGAAACAAAATCAGAAGGAACAAAGCAATCATCTTCATCATAACTATACATATCACACTCGATCATAGAATATTTTTATTTTTTCGCATTTGCATTTTAGATAAGCTTTTTATTGATATAATCAAGTTTTTCTAGATACATTTCTAATTGTAATAGCCAGCATCCCTAATATTTCCAACATGCAACTCCACAAACATTACCAGAACCCCATTTTGAAATATCTCTACCGAAAAAAGAACAATGTAGAGATGCATCTGAAGTTTGGCAAGTCCCCTTGCTAGCATGTTCTGGGAAAGAACATTACTAGAACCCCATTTGGTATACCTCTACCGAAATGAAATGTAGAGATGCACCTGACGTTTAGCAAGTCTTCTTTTAGTGAAATTTCCCCCAATCGTCTGAATCGATTTTTTTTGATAAAATAACTTCCACATCAAGCTTCTCGGCTGTTAAAAAAATCAGAAGGAACAGGACAATCATCCTCGTCATCACTATACATATCAAATTTTCCCATGGAATATTGTATTTTTCTGCATTCGCATATTTTACGTTTTAAATTGAAATGCTTTTCCCTGTTTTCATCAAGTTTTTCTAGATAATAATTAATTTCTAATTGCAATCGCCCTCTTTTGTTAATTTGACTTTTCCTAGAATCTAGAAAATCAGCACGAATCACATCATATTCCACCAGGCCCTGTTTGCATGCCAACAATGCTTTCCTATATTTGCCTTTCAACTTCTCAAGTTTTTCACATATCTCTTCCACAAATGTTTGTTCCATATATAAAGTATTATTTTATATTTAATTTTAATTATTATTTATATGCTAATGTATCCCGGCCATTGTCTAATATGTACCTTTTGTCATCATATGCGGACAAACTTTTTTTATTAATTTCATAGCTGCCCAGCTTGTGTTTGTTAGATCTGAAAACATTCATTTTATGATGAGCTTCTGTTGCCGTAAATAAAATATTTTTGTAGTTATCATGTGTTATCTGTTTTTTTGACAACACATATTTTAACACCTTTGCATTTCTTTTTCCCAGTATTATCAGCCAAAATATAGGAGTATGACTTACTCCTCAACCCAACAAACTCTACGATCACCGCACCACAGGCTTCGTCTTTCATATTACCAATAACCTTTTTGTTATCGTTGAAGTAAAACTCACTTTTTGGATTATAATCACTGTTATCAAAAAGTTCTTTGTCTTTGTAAAGATCAGCATACACATCTTCTGTCCTAATTTAATAACACATAGAATCAGTATCAGTAAACAATAGCTTAACTTTTCATTGTATTTGTTTTTAGCATAATTGTAGTGGAAATCATACATCAAGTATTTTGATAAGTCTAGAATACACATACCAAAATAGCAAGGGCGATTTAAGACAAGTCTTTCCTTTACCTTATTGACTGCAAACAAGTTTTCATTAAACATCTTACAAGAAATAGACGATGGTCTTGCCGCCTATTTCAAAAGAACTTCCTCGTTATGCGTCAGCTTATCATTAACTCTTTTTCTCAGGTTTTCCATCGTCTTGCCAAAACCCGAATTATTCATAAGCTTAAAGAAATCTTTTTTCGAAAGCATTTTTACCAGCTGTTCTTTTTATAGTATTGAAGTCGATATACACTTTCAACCATTGAGGCTCATCAAACTGGAGTATCCTGTGTATTTTTTCACTTTCAACACCAAACTTTCATACAACTTTAAATTTCTATAATGCGTAACATATTTTTCCTTGTCCTTCAATGTAGTAACAAGTTTGTTAACTTTACTTGTTCCCAAATCAAACTTACTTTTCAAGTTCTTGCAGTAGTCCGACAACCACTCATCTTTTATATTTAGACTTTCCGGAGCGAGAGGATAATCATTATGCATGTCATGCAACTCTTCGGGATATTCAAGATCACACTCAACAATATAGTCTGATTTCACTTCTTCAAATTTATCGACCCATTTAAAATTACCATTTGGTAAAGGTTGACACATCATCCACCCGTACAAGTTGTTAGCATCAAGATACATTATATACTTACTCTGTTCGCTGCTATCATAGTTTTCCATATACTTATTATTAGCTTTCGAGTATCTAGTCGGAATATAACTCACACCACCTCAATATCTGTAATCAAGTCAAGTTTAATCCCAGTCATTTTCAAACAGGCATCCCAAGCTAAACCAGGACTACTGAAGTAATGACAAGGATCTAATTTGTAATACTCAAAGCACATTTTTCTGAAGTTTTCAAAAACATAAGCCAATAACAAAACATCGCTTTTCAAATACAGATCATGATATTCCCCCATGTTTTTGATCTTGAACGTCTTCCATATTTGTTTAGCATGCTCATAATCTTCATCTGAGATATTTACATCATTTAACTGAGAGTAGAAGCTTTTTTTGTCAGGCAATTGTTTTTCCTTGAAACATTCAAAGCTATCCATATAATCATAAGGTAAACTCCTTTTCTTTTCAAACGTTCTAACTTTTCATCAGAGTATTCTTGAGAGATATATTTAAACAACGGAATGTTTTTCACCAAGTTATCGAGTGACTGTGACATAAACTGGAAAATATCTATAAAGACCAAATTTCACCCCAACTCCGATGTGCTTCATTATACAGTGAGCATCATAACCCCTCAAGTTATGAAACACAACAGGTATCTTTTTAGTTAACTTGAAACTGAGATTGCATGCATCATCAGCACTTCCTCTAAACTTTCCGGTTATATGGCAATGATCTGTAACTGCTCTATCACATGTCATATATCGTTCATCGCAAATATGACATTTCTCCGCTGCCCTAAATTCTTTCTCTTCTTTTGCTGTCATTGTCAAATCTTTCTTAAAACATGCATTCGCATTTTTTTTTTACAATATTTTTCTTCCTCTATCATTTGTTCTAAAAACTTATAAACAGCATTTGGTCCTTTGTATGTTACAACCGGTTTGGAATATTTGTCATCATAGCAGCAGACAACCTTGTATCCGTAACTACAATCAGTATGTTGCTGATATGCATTTGTATACGAGTTTTTTTGGATTATTTGTAGCTGAAGAAATGTTTTCTGTTATTGCTTCAAAGTCGGAACCTTTAATTGCCTATTATAGTTTTAAAGAAAACCTTTTCACTCGCAAAAGGCATTTGTATTGCTTGCTTGCCATTCAGAGAAAGACAATCAGGTTTATGTTTTTCCAAGACTTTTTCTAATGTAAAGCATTACAGGCATGTTTTACAGAACCATTTTTTTCTTTCGTGTAATGTTTGATTAAACATCAACCGGTTAAAATCCTTTATCCATACATAATGATTTTTTTCTTCTTCAACAATCAAAAGCATATCGCATTCTTCTTTTACTTTATCTTTTGATATGTAAAATATACTAAATATCCAAATATACTAAAACAAATATTGTTTTGTTTTTCTATTTTGGGAATTTGCTTTAATGTTACAGGAAATGTAATTCCACTGTAATCAAGATCAACAATGTGCTTTTAATACTTTTTATTCTTTCTAAATTTGCTGCTGCTGGAAATTTATATGCCAAATGACACCATCTGAAGCACTCGTCATCTTTTTTATATATTACATTTATTAAACCTTTTTTAGGGTTAGAAAGTGTTGTTGGTAACTTCAGATAAGAGCTACCCCTCAAAGGCTTATACTTCACCCTGTTTACATAATGCATATCCTCTGATTCAATTACCCATCCACTTCCATTCCTGAGCCAGTTTCCAATTATACTCATAATGTCATCAGTTGCTGTATCTAAAGCACCCTTGATATCCTTTTCATTTAAGATTACTGTTGCCCGGGATGAGAAATAAGCTGTTTTATATGTAGTTATGGACTCTACATCATTGATTTTAACTGTCTTAGAGAAAGTCATTTTCAAAGTTACACATAATTTAATTCCTTTAGTTCTTTGTAATTTCGCCTTGAGGAATTATGTGACTGTATTTCGCGTCAGGCGAAGCTGAGCGAGTGGATCGGATCTATCCACAATACCCACAGAAAAAAAAACTTACTATATTGTTTCGTGGATTTTTCAATTTCTTTTACACTCATTATATAATAAGTGTATAGAAAATATTTTTTAAGTTATAATTAATTAATTTAACCGGCATAAAAAATAGTATCAATTCCCTCCCCTAATAACTCAGCAAAGTAGTAATTAAAGAAATTCATATCTGCTGGGCCTCTAGTTGCTAGTGAGATCTTTTTGTTGCACAAGCTTCTTGCCCTTTTGATATCATGTTTTTTTATTTACCACGGCAGTTTCATCTTTTGAGCCTCGGTTATAATCTTTTCAGTCAAGTCCTTGAAGTTTATAAAAATTAATAGTTCCCTATCCATTTTATGCTTGCCTTCAAAATCAACTAACAAAGCTTGTTTTGCCCATTCCTTTCTAAGACTTTCTATGTCATCTGTGTATACCATATACTATTAAGCTGTTCTTAATCTTTTAAGTATTAATTAAATAAATAATATTAATAGTATATTATAAGATGAACTGTATATATTGTAAGAGATTATTAGGTGTTTTTGATTCTTCTGAATTTTGTATGGATTGCTTTTTGTTTTACATAGTCAACAAAAAGACACATTGTAGAGATTGTGTTGGGTACAAACTTTGCTATAATTGCACGTATGCATGTGCAAATTGAAATTATAGTACTTGCAGGGTTTTCAACGGAGAACGTATTTGTTTTGAATGTGGGACTCACAATGGATATGATCTTGTTGCAGTTTATCGGGGAGTTCGCAAGAAGAGCGTTTATCACAGAAGATATAATCTAGAAAAACTTTTGGGAGGGTACAATTTATCCCCAATAGATAGGCAGTGTTGTGAGGATTTGTTTTACAAGACTGTAAAAATGTTAGATAAGATAGGAGGTCGGAAAAGAGTAATTAAATTAAATTACATTTTCCAGAAGATATTCGAGCTATTAGAAATAAAAAAGAAACAAAGCCAATTAAGACAAAAGCTACTAGAGACAAGTACGATGCCATATGGAAACAAGTTGAAAGAGAACTGGTTTAGTAGCCGTTTAACTTATACCTCTCAATATACCTTTCTAGAGGTTCAGAAAAATTATTATTTTGCTGCAGATGGAGTATTTTAGAAAAGCATAATGCGATTATCTCCCCATCTGGCATATTAGCTGTTTGCACACATGACAGAAGTTGTTTGAAACTCCTATGATATGATTTTAATAAAGTCTTTTTCTCTGCTATTTTAGTTTTGTTCAACAAAACCGCAATTATTGGGGGAATTGCTCCAACAATAGCTATAAAAACAGGAATTGCTGGAACCAATGCCAATGCGGCAGTGCAACCAATTATCCCGCTTGTGATTTGTAACGCCATGTTAATTCTACCGCATAATTTATAACTAAGAGTATGATAATGGACCTTTGGAAACGGCCGAAAACGACACATACGAAATATTGCAGTCTCGGTTTGATTGAGACTGTTCATGAGCGGTAGTGAAATATGCTAGCTACCGCTCACGCCCTCTAGCCCCGGGTTGAGCAGAACTCAATATTAATCAAATCAAGTCTATATGCTGCCGATTGTCGAGTCAAGTAACTAATTAATTCCTCCTTGCTTTTAATTTCTTTCATTATAATAGTTAGATTAATTGAAATATTTAGAAAACAATTGCTCATGTTCTTCGGCTGATTAATTACCATATTTTAATAACTCATCGATTATGCTAATACCTTTATTCGTCAACTGTGGACTATTATTTCCCGATGCGATACTTCCGCATACTAAGTCCAGATCATTAACCAAATCATCAGGACTATTATAATATTCTGCACAACCCCCTAAAATCTTCTTGTACTTTGAAGAACCTTTATAAATTGGCAAACCAGATAATTCTGTTAGTTCTTTGAATGTATTTTGAGATTTCCATTGTTGTAACGCTTCGTTATCAAATCAATAAAATCAACATCCACTTAGATTACCCGTAATTATTTTACGAGGCTCTTCAGAAAATAACTGAGGTATTCCCTGATACATTTCTCTTTCTTGTACTTCCTCACCTATAGCTCTAGGAAAAGTGGCTAATTGCCGACTTATTTCTGGAAGAGTAGCTAACTGCAGACTTGTTTCTGGAAGAGTAGCTAACTACTTAGTTAACTGTACTGACTGATCTTTTATTTCACGAGTTACTGGTTTAAATATTTCTTTGAATAATTCACGACTAGCTCCTTTTTCTAGTCTTTTCTGAATAACTTTATTCTCGTATTCTTTGACAAACTACTCGATGTTTGCATTTTATCTGCTAATTCTTTCCACTTTAACAAAGACATGTATACTATAAGGTTGAATAAAAATAAAATAAAATAAGCTAAGTTGTAAAACATGCATGATTTATTTTTTGGTTGCTTTCTTGGCTGGTGCTTTGTTTAATATGGCAATATTTGATAGGGCCAGTGCTTGTTGTTTTTCCACACGTGCTATTTTAGCCCTAAGCTTTTACTTTTCTTTTCCTGTTCTTGTTTTGTTGGCTAGTTGCTTTTTCAAACCATTTATTTCCCACCCTGTTACAAGGTGAAACAGTTGTATGGCTTGCTTGTCGGTTCCCGCTATACTTCCTGGCTTTTTTGCTCTAGGCGTAAAAGGTTTTGGCGGTGTCTCTCATCCTTGACTACATTAACCAAACCATAATATCTGACTTGATTAGTTTTGAAACATTCTGCTTCTGTTCCGAGTTATTTCCCAGATGGGATTGTTTTTATTCCGCAATAAAC
This sequence comes from Cyrtodaria siliqua, assembly GCA_037043455.1. Lineage (NCBI taxonomy): Eukaryota > Metazoa > Mollusca > Bivalvia > Adapedonta > Hiatellidae > Cyrtodaria > Cyrtodaria siliqua. Next base: position 173,644 of record JAWPHD010003852.1, on the reverse strand, counting down.
TTTAGACATTATACTAGTAGGTTAGATAACATTATCCAAGTATATTATTATAATGGAAATTCCAAACTACGATATGCAGACAAACAACGGTAATTTCAAACAGATATGGAACTTCATGCCAGACTCTTGTTTTAGAATGCTTATGTGCGGTAATTCAGGATCTGGCAAGACAAACACATTAGTTCACATGTTGCTAAAACCTTTAGTTTACTATGACAAGATTTATTTGTTTGCTAAAAATTTGGAACAGTCAAAGTACCAGGTCTTGTCACAAAAACTTGAAAAAATAGCAAAAAAGAATACAATTCCAGTCGAAGATATACTGGAGTGTTCAAATGATCAAGTTATCCTTGTGAATGATTTGGACTCTGATACTCAAAAGATAGCTATTTTTGATGATTATGTTTGCTAGCGTAACCAAAATGATATTGTCAATTATTTCATCCAAGGCAGGCATAAGAATTGTTGTGTAATTTACTTGTCACAATCCTACTACAAAACTCCCAAAGATATTCGTTTGAACTGTTCTCATTACATCTTCTTTGCAACTCCTGTTAATCGTGAGCTGGGTATGCTTTCCAATGAACAAGGTGTTAGCAAAGAGCAGTACAGAAAAGCAACTGATAAACAGTACGATTTTCTGTATCTCGATTGTCCGAGGAAGTTGGTCAAAAAAAACGTCACTGGTGAAATTTAATGTAATATATATTATATATAATGGGACTTTTTAATGATCTTGGAAGCAAGGGAATTAGTTCAGGCAGTGTTAATATTACAAATTTTGGTATTGAGCTGTCTGAGTACCCAAAAAAAAAAATTGGTTAATTATCATCTCATCAGAAAAATCAGATGATGCAGCAACAAAGCAATTTACTGTAAGAAGAGTAGCAAAAATCATACGTGATTATAATATTGATTACATTCCAGACATGATGAAAAATTTGACAACAGGTGTTGGTGATAAAATAAGTCTAATACAAAAGCAATTACAAACAAACCGTGAGAAAATGATTGAAATTCAAAATGGCTTGAAAGATGAAATAAAACTTCTGGGTGATACTTTGAGAGTTAAAAAAGAAAGAAGATGAATTGGAAGATGATAGCGAGCTCTATAAAGAGTTAGGCGAAAAAATACAAGTTGGTGTTGACAGTATTAATGAGCGAATTAAAGAAATCAATCAACAAATGGTTGATTACAATGAACTTGAAGCTGCTATTGCTGATGGTACGACACAAATTAGAACTGGGTTTGCTGCTGAAATAACTCAAATAGAAATATTAAATGGGCAGATAAACACTAACGTTGACGATATCAACAAAGAGTTTGAAGACATCAAAAAGAAAATGGTTGACGGTAAGTCGCTGGAGACTGCTCTGAACAAACTGGTTGACAACGATAAACTTGAGACTGCTATTGCTGGTGTTTTAAGACGTATGAGAGCTGCTCAGGATGAAAGGAGCAAAGCTTTTGATGTCGAAATAGCTTCATTGAAACAGTTTAATCAAAAGTCTGATAGTCGCCACACAGCACTTCTTGATATAATCAAAAGTAGAAGATTTAAAAAGGATTTTAATTTTTGAATATACAATAGATGGAATAAGCGTTATACAAGATGCCTTTGTGGAGTCAGATGGAAGGATAAGAACTCGTTTTGTATCGTATCCAACTCGAAAACCACTCGAAAGAACCCGTCAAAACTCTCTTGTTGATGTCTTTCTTTTATAACCAATCCGCTTATAAAACGTGAAGAATATTATGAAATACGACTGGACGATAGTTTTTCAGGTGGTTTAACTATATTTGAAATTCTTAAAGAAGGTCGTTATGTATTTCAAATGGATTTTACTTTTGAAGAAGCAGATGTAGAAAGTTTTATTTTGTCATCATCGGGAAACAGTATTAAGTTTTTTTTATCCGATAATAGAAAATGACAAACGAATATTAAAAGAAACATTTGAAGTATATGTTAAGCCATCTAGTATTATTCGTTTCAAACCAAACATAACAGATTTCGCCACTCAGGTTTTTGATTTTTAAAAATCAAGTAGTAAACTGTTTTACAAAGGTGATTAATTTTATCTACTAATATGTATAATGGAACAAAAAATTGTATTATCATTAGAAAAGGCTTCAATAATTAATAGCTCAAATACACCTAGTAATTTTACAACTGTATTTGATAGACCATTGATATTAGATAAGAACAAACAGTATGGTATTGGACTCGATAAGATTAATTCTATGACTTACTCTTTGTATAATATTAGCGAGGATTGTAATAGCAAAGTGATTAGGTATCACAATGGAAAAGATAAAGATCCAAAAGCAATTATTTTTACAAATGGAAATTACAGTTATGCCGATATCGATAATTATATTAAAGAAACATTGACTGTAAATGGTGATTTACCTGATGACTCACCTGTCCTAATAAGAATTGAATTTGATTTATCAAGTTTCAAATGTTTAGTTACCATTCATAATAATTGTATACTTGATTTAAGGGAATCAAACTTTCACACTTTGATTGGGTTTGACAAAGATGCGGTTATTAGAGAAACTAAATTTGGGACAGTAGTACCAAACATAACAAATTCTATTGATACTTTATATATCCACTGTGATTTGATAAGTAATTCTATTGTTGATGGATCGTATGGAGATGTTATTTATGAAATAAGTACAGCTGACCTAACGAGGTCATATCCTTTTAGAGATGAACCGATAAGAGTCGGGTTCTGTGGAGTAAACAAAACGATCATTAACAGTATCAATATTTACATAATCGATTTCTCCGGTAAAATTATTAATCTCAACGGAGTTCATACATCAATTCGATTGGTTTTGAAAGAATTAATGTAATACAAGTTGAGTAACTTATGTTTTATCTAACATATGTTATATGACGCGATTAAAAAAAGTTTATGATACGAGCACGGGAACTTATACGGAAGTTGACAGATTAACTGGAGCTGGCATATTTGACATTTTTTCAAAAGTTGGATCAAAAATATTTAGTGAGTCTGTAAAAACAGCAGGCAAGAAAGCATTAGAAACTGCTGGAAAACAAATCATAGAGAGTGGTTCTAACAAACTTGGAGATGAAGTAGTTAAAATGGTTCCTGATAAATTAGTTTCAGTTATTAAACCTAAACCAAAAGGTGAGATAATTTTAAAAGAACTTACAAAAGCTGCCACAAAAGATGTAGCTAAAGTTGTGGCTGATAATATAATTAAAGAAGATGTAAATGTAAAAATTAACAGATTACTATCTGGAAGAGGAATTCATGCAAGAATTAAACGATTAATTTAATCTAATTACTAGTATACATAGATGTTTCGAAGTGATAAATATAATACTAGATATGAACATGTACCTATTCAGTTAGATACTCCTATAACACAACCAGGAAATGCTACAGGCAAATGAAAAGTGGTTATCAGTTTACGTTAAATAATAGAAGTTCTTACTTTGATTGGTATAACGCATATTTTGAAATCAGTTTTCAATAAAACGAGCTTGCTGATGGAGCTGCTTTTGCAGCTGCTGACGAAATTGCTCTAATTTATGATGTAGCTTCATTGATTGATCAAATGCAAGTAAAGCAAAATGGAAAAACAGTTTACGATGGAAATAATCGTCACAGATTTGTTAACATTAAAAGTTTGCTTGAAATGTCTGACGATTATGCAAAGACAACCGGAACAAACGAATACTTTTATTTGGATAATACGGCTGTGGCAGAATCTCGAAAGGATGAAGATACCTATAATCAGGGTTTTGCTATTCGTCATGCATTAATCATAACTAATAAAAAGTTGACTCTATAATTCCATTAAATAAATATTCCTTCGTTGGAGGTTTGGAAACAAACATGCTGCCTCCAGGTCAAATTCAGATTAACTTGCAACTGGCGGCTGATGATGTGCTAATTGTCAAAGCTGCTAGTGATGATGGCCGGGTGGTTATTAATAAATTTGTTTTGTGGACACCTAAAATGATATTTAACTCATATGGTTTGGCTTATGTTATGTCAAATCATATGACATCAACAAGATGGACTTATATTCGTGAAATGATACAAGAAAGCGGAAGTACCTAAGCAACCGAATATGTATTTAGAATAACAGCTGGTGTTAAAAGTCCAAAACATGTTTTGGTTTATCTGCAAAGGTCAGAAAAGAGTTCTTCTCAAGCACAAAATCCTCATCTTTTGGATACGTTTAAGGTAAATGCTGTTAATACTAATTGCTAGTTGCAATCAGCTAGACTGGAAGTTGGAAACGGTGTATATTATCCAGAAACTGAATACAGCCATGATAATAATATAAGAATATTCAGAGATGTTATTAATTATTCTTACAAACGAAATGATAAAAACACTGGAACTTTACTCGGTGTTTGTAATTTTAAAAGTCTTTTTGGAATGATATATTTCGATTTAAGTTACAAGGGAAATGAAGTCAGTATTGATCCAAAACAACTAAGTTTGAGATATAAGCTAAATATAAAGTTTATGGTTCTCTATGAAGAAGATGTAGTTATTGATACTTTTGGAAATGAATTTGTAATAGTTTAATCTAACTTATAATATATATGACTTACGTAAAGTATTCGATAGATTTGACAGATGGCCATAAACGAAGTCTGCCAAAAGCATATGAAAACAAAAGTGAATCAGGCTAAAGAATAATCAACTAACTGGGGATTTTGCTTTGTTGTTGGAATCTACTCAGATTAACAATATTAACAAAGCTTAATCCAACGAAAATGAATTGGATGTGAATATATCAAAATCGCAGATGAGATCTATGAATGGAGGCATTTTGGGAGCATTAGCCGGTTTGTTGACTAAAACAATATTACCAATAGTTGCTAGACTCACTCCGAAAGTATTAGCACCACTAGCAACAGGAGCACTGAGTGGCCTGGCGAGTACTGGAATCGGTAAACTGTTCGGAAATGGAATGGTAACTATCCCTAGCAGCAAAAAAACAAGCACTTCTTAAATCAGGTGTGCTAACACAACGAAAAAGATAATGAAGTCAAAAGGTTGCTGCCCTATTAAACTGACAAGGAATCAACAGCAAGACGGGGGATTTTTTAGATTGCTTGCATCATTGGGAATTCCTTTAATTGGATCTCTTATTAGTTGTTTGACGGGAAAAGGTTTACAAGTAGGCAGAAAGGTAAAAGGATTGAGAGTAGGCAAAGGTTTACAAGTAGATTCACAATTTAGACCATATAGAAGTATCCCATTAGTAAAACAAATTTTTTTTTTAAAACGAGCCTATCTCTAACTTAGATATAATAAAGTGGGTTAGGCGGTTAGGTATACAGAAATTCAGGGGAGTGTTTAGCAAAAACAAATTACCAGCAAGACAAAATAAACAAGAATGCGGTATTATTAATCTTGATGATTATACTGGACCTGGTACACATTGGACTTGCTACTGTAATGAGTATTATTTTGATCCGTTTGGCTTGAATCCACCAAAAGAAATTTTAAATTACATACCCAACATAAAATACAACACAATTCAGTATCAATATGAAACAAGTGTCTTGTGTGGATATTTCTGTCTGTACTTTATCAAAAAGTTGCAAGAAGGAAGCAGTTTTCTTTATAAAATATTAAAACCTTACAAACCTATAAAAAATGAAAACATAATACGATCATATTTTGAAAAATAAAGTTTAGTCAAATCATATATTATATATGAGTTACTGCGTGAAAGAAAAGATAATTACTGAAAATATTAATCCTCAGTATATTTTAACAAAAAATGGCAGAAGAATGCTAAAAGCAACAAGCGCTTCTTGTGGTATTACCCAAAACGCAATTTGTTTAAAGTACACAAGGCGGAAACATTGATATCCATAAAGCTTTGCTTCCTTTGCTACCCAAAAAGGGGCTAACAATTCCTGGTTATAAATATTGCGGTCCGGGTAATCCACTTGACAGTGGAGAACCATCAAATGAATTAGATGCTATTTGCAAAGATCATGATTACTGTTATGAAGAAAGACCTAGTAATAAATCAATGTGCAATAAAAACATGCTGACCGGTTTGAAAACTAGTAAGTCTAAAACTATTGGAGAAAAGATTGCCAAGAATTTGATAGTAGGGCAAAATATAAACTAGTACTCGGAGCATCAAAAAACAGGAACAGGCGTTGAGATGGACTGACACGCTATCCGATGAACTTCATAAACCCATACGAAGAAAGTTCACTCAACGCCGCGTGATTGTTAATGAAATAGATGAAATATGGTGACTGATTTGGTTGATATGCAATCGTTTTCTAAATATAATAAAGGTGTCAAATACCTGCTCACTGTTATTGATGTATTTAGTAAATTTGCTTGGGATATGCCTGTTCCGAATAAAACTGGTATAGAAATTACCAAAGCTTTCCAAAAGATTATAAGTACAGGAAGACGCTGTAAATTGCTCTGGGTTGACCAGGGTGTGGAGTTTTATAATAAAATATTCAGGCAATTTCTTGATGATAATAATATTAAAATGTATCACACGTTTATTTTCGGGAAAGCTGTAGTAATTGAACGATTTAACCGGACATTGAAAGAGAGGCTGTGGAAATATTTTACAGCAAACAATACAAATACATATTCAGACGTGTTACAGGCGATGGTTAATAAATACAATAATACAAAACATCGGAGTATTAAAATGATGCCGATTGAGGCTAGTGATGAAAAAAATAAAGGAATAGTGAATTTCAACTTGTATGGAAAGATGAAAATTAATAAAGATTTGCCAAAGTTCAAAATAGGAGACAAGGTTAGAATTAGCAAATATAAAAGAACGTTTGAAAAAGGTTATACTCCAAATTGGACAGAAGAAATATTTGTTATTGATTATATTCAATATACCAATCCTGTGACGTACAAAATAACAGATTTGAACAACCAAAACATTGATGGAAGCTTCTATGAATTGGAAATGTTAAAAGCTGATCAAGAAATATTCAGAATTGAAAAAGTAATACGACGTGATTACTAAAAGAAACAAGCATTAGTCAAATGGAAGGGTTACAATAAGGATTTTAATGGTTTGGTACCGTTTAAGGATATTCAAGACATAAAAGTGCGTTAAAGAGGTTTGGGTTGTGTGATTGGAAAACTTCACCAAAAGTAGATTCACCCAAAATCGGAAAAATTAAATAGTTTCACCCTTCCAAAAAAAGTAGCAAGTTATATTATCAATTATCTACGGGAAGTATACAAACTGGGGCCTGTTTCTTCGACTTTGAGACTAAACTCATCTGCGGTGTTGGGTTTGAAAGATATTGATTACCTGATCTACAGTTGTTTTTTTGGGGGTTGATTAAAAAAGTAGCAATTTATATTATCAATTATTTATAAGTAGTATAGAAACTGGCGGTTCTGGTGGGTTATTTTCACCGGGGGTTGCAATGAGTTTTAAATTTGTTGGTTGGCTTGCCAGTCGACAAATTTACTGACTTATTGTAAAAATCTGCACCAGAACCGCCAGTTTCTATACTACCGCTGCATACACCATAAAACATACGCATTTGAATTAGGTCAACATGAATCATGTCAACATATTCAATGACGATGTCAATAATACTTAAAGAAACTAACCCGGCAAATAATGGCAAAATTACACCTCAAACCTGTGTATCAAATCTATGTCCAGTTGTTCAGGTTATATACTAATATAAAAGTATAGATTTATCACGGGTTCTTAAAATATTCATGCTGGATATGCGTCAATTATGAGTTGATAACTCTTAAATATAAGCTCCAGTTTTGGGTTTTGCCCTGACTGGTTAAAGCCGATTAGATTGTGTCTAGAGAGTTTATATTCTCAATAATTATGTTAGTTATATAATTCGTTTAGAACGGTAAACATCTATTGTAAAGTTTTCCTGTTGATGACGGGATATGACTTTAATCCGGAAATATGTCCCAATACAACGAGTAAAAAAAATGTATATTTAAAACCAAGGAATATTTTGACAAAATGAAATTTGTTTGTTGTTGCATTAGCATACCATACTAGGATATCTTGTGACAGCAACTTCAGACAAAGGGGACATTTCATATCAGACATGCTTCAACCAGGGATTAAAACACACATATAATGTCGCATTGTTCTAGACAAATCCACTATATGGTAGACAGTCTGCAATACAAGTTTAACGCTTTCGCTGCCACTGTCGAAGACATTGATTTTGCGACCAATAGTTCAACCTGTCCATAATGTGCATACTGATCAGGGTTTACACTGTACCCACTCGGTAAGAATGTTTTCCATAACATTTTACATACAAAATATCACTGTAAGGTTTGAAATTAAACTGTAGCAGATGACTTTTAAAATTTGGCTGCGAAGGGGTTAACGCCAACATTTACCAAATTAGATATTTGGAAGTAAAGTCTAAGTAGCAGTTATTTACAGTAAGAACAAGTCTGAAGTCGAAATTGCAGAACTTTCATAATTGTTGTCGTTTTATTATTTTTATCACGTGTATTGGTATTATCCATCTACGTTTCCCCCCAAATTGGTAGTTCCTTGATGTTCAACTATAAGACACTATACAACATATATACTGAGGGGGAAAAGTTTAGCAAGTTTTTGTTGCACCCTGGAAATAATACATTTTTGGTCGTAAAATCAAGAAACTACTGCCGTAGACACGATATTTTTATTAAACACACATCAAAATTTTTTAATTCATCATCAATAACAGTCGAACATTTTAATGACGTAACGAATAAATAAACGTAGGGGTCAAGCCCGTAAAGTCCCAAAATGTCAGTATTTTTATGATCTCCATCACTGGCAATCACAGTTGCATCTAAACAACCTCACTAAACGTTGTTCCTCCGTGTATGTGTGCGTGTATGTGTGCGCGTGTGCGCGCCTGCAGCAAAATGAGAAAGTGGGATGAACATTTACTGAATTATGATGAAACTCCAGTTTGATTGTATTTTAACAACACCCTCCCCCCCCCCCCCCCCCCCCACCCCCACCACACACACACACACCCCACACACACCCTTGTGTAGGGAAATCGTACTATCATAGGGCATTTGGGCATATTAAAATGAGTTAAATTTTGGAAAATACCAGGAAATTGATAGTTAAAAAAACGTCAAACATTATAAATACAAAAAATAATAATAACATGTCAGGATTTGTGTGCATTTTTGGGAGAGTTGCCAGGGGCCTTTTGAATTGGGTCAAAAATGCGCGTGAAATCTAGAAATTGGGAAAAATAATAATCCTACTATTTTAAATAGTAAGGCACTTGATAAAATGTTTAGAATAATAATTTTATAATCAAGCTCTTATACAAGTCTGCAACAAATACATTGTCAGATAGGCCTAGGGCTTCAGTACATTTAATATTAATATATATTATTAGGATGGCGCCGAAATTTGGCTCCAAATTGGGCCTAGAAAAATCCCTGCATGGCAGTATAGTATACACCACTTAATCTTGTTCGGAACTTGTTGTTTGGTATTTAACGTTATTTTCAGCACATTTTAGGCTATGTATGAATGTCTATTTTTTGTGGTGGAAGCAGACCACCACTTATTCCTGGGTGGAAGCAGTACTTTAAACATTGATAATGGATGCAGAATTTTGAATTGAATTGCAAAACAATGATAAATATAATAGAAAGCCTTTTAACAATAGTCGGCCATGCATATAGAAAAATAGTATGACCAAAGAATTGTTTCTGCAAAGAATAGCCATATGAAAGTATAAATATTTTGATTGATACAAAGTAGTTAGTCCCCAAATGACATTGCAACATGGAGTACTTTGTGAATGTGAAATTGAATAATTAATTTCTATTCACAGGTTGGTGATGATACTCTGTGTACACCACAAATACATGTTGAATGCATTGGTGATGAATCTGCCAACAGTGGAGGTTCTGACTCCGAGATGGATTGTACTATGGTGTTACAGATAGACCGTCCTTTGAACACATCACTTCATATGCATGACTACACAGGTATGATATTAGATTAGGCAAAAAAGCAAACAAGACTTAGTGTGTTTCCTATTGCATGCTCTAAAATAATAGAGTATGTCGGCAGACATTTTCATTTTTTTTTCTTTTTTGGAGCAAGATATTGTGAGCTTCTACATGTATTTATCTCATAAACCCCATACAAGTTGATGATACAATGAAAGTTTCTCTGTGATGTCAGTTTACCTAGATATATTTTGATAAATCATTGTTCAGAACAAATTTTTTAAAAAAATATATTATTTTTATTTATTTTTCATATAAAAATAGGGTCGGTCGGGCCACCGGAAACACAGGTATTTTATTTTGCCTTATGTTTAAAACTTTTATCAAGACTAGTATTTGAAAATAACTGCTTGTTACTGGCCAAACATGATAGATATTTCTGTTCAGAAATGTTTGTTAAGGAAACAGAATTTAATTTTATCCAGAGATGCGAAATGAATGTTGGACCTGACATTTTAAAGGGAGTACATCAAAATATGTATTTTTTAGTGTTGTTTAAATACATTATTTCTGTATTAAATTGATAAATATCAAATATGAGTTATAATTTAAACCACCAAAAGCAATTACTAGAACATAAAATAAAGAGATTATTTAACTGCTGCAATCGATTATAGGGAAATCCTTCACGAGATTATAGATGTGTTGTTCTTTTCACGAACGAGGGCATGCAAGTGAGTGAAAAAACAAAACACTACTACCGTTGAGTGAAGGATTTCCATATAATCAAACCCAGCAGTTGAATAATCTATTTATTACATTTTAAATCAGTGTATGTATAATTTTAGCCTAATTATTCGCTTTATTAAACGTTATCGATGGAGGACTTCTACATCAGCAACACTTTATTGACGTCATAACTCAAAGTCACAGTTAGTTATTTTTGTGTTCGGAGTTAGTTATTAATAAGTAGGCCATAATTAATTAATTGCTAGGTTGTCATAAAAAAAAAATTAAAAAAAATAAATAAAAAAAATTGCTGAAAGTATGAATCACTATTAAAAATGTGTTTTCAATCTTGGAAGTACTCAATAGTATGTTTTACTATTTTTGCCTTGTTCTATTTTCCATTTGTCATACATCCCCGCCCCTAATTTAAAATAAATTTGGATGAGAAACTCAACAATTAATTTATTATGGCCTTAGCGATTATGAATATTCTTTCACTGAGAAATCCCAGTCTTTCACCAGCAGAAATTTAATAAAACTTATTTCCTAAGTATATGGTTATGCACCAGGGTTATCTATTTTATATGTCAGTAAAATAAATAGTCTAATGTGAGTCATTTAGTCATTCTTTTTTAGCTCGACTATTCTAAGAATAGTGGGAGCTATTGCAGTCACCCTTCCATCGCGTTGGCAAACTTGTGCACGAAGGATATTTTCTCAAAAACTATTCATGCTACAACTGCCGGAATGTTTATAATGTCACTTGTCCATCCACTTTTCAACGAAACTGGATCTGGTAAACTCTCTCCTAAAGGCGTTCGAAATTTGGTTAAATTCCGTTTCTGGCTGTTGCGTTCATCTATCAGACGTAACTCGCTATTATCTGGAATTCGTAGTGCAAGCGCTCCTTTTGCCCTTTCCTTTAAATCTAACCTGAGGTTAAAGTAGTATGTCTGTTGTCATGAATAGTAAGTATTTTACTGTGTTTGTCAGGATTATTTCTTTGGAGAGTATGAGCACAGAGGTTAGGTAGAGATGTGGTTTTGACAGATGTTTATTTCAAAATACTCATAGTGTGAATGAATGACGCGAAATGTTGAAAAACTGAATCGGTGTTTTATACCAGATATGGGACCGTTTGCTAGCCAAATGTGTTTAATACACAGAATAAAAGTGTATTTAAGCGAACGAATGTTGTGGAACTTGTGACTGATCTCAAAATATAGCCTATATATTGCACTGTGTTCAATGGGCTGATTTTGACCGGTCCGACACCTTACGTAACTATCCGGAAGTGATGGGTCGACTAAAACGCTGACGAATAAAAGTATCGTTATCGTATCTACGAATCGGACTGTAAATCGGGCAGGGCAGAGACTGATTTTGTTAAAATATTAGTAATATCAGAATAACAGAATTACTTTAAAGGCGTAGATCTATATCTAATCATTAATATGAGTTCGTCAACGTCAGGTCGTCGTAGAACGACTGCCAGACTTTAGTCAAATTACTCGGCCGAAGATCAAGACCTAGATTTAGATCATGAACTTGAACATTTAGGGTTATTTATTTATTTATTTATTATTTTACTGCTGACGACAGGCTACTCTCGTCTCTTTTTTAAAAGAGCGTTCTTCTCTTTTTTGCTCTCCCTCATTAAAATGGATTACTTACTAGTATAGTAGATCTTTAGTATACATGTTTAATACAAAAAAAAAACAATGGATAAATCTATACATTACGTGGTCCCACCTTAATTCCATTAAGCGATGGGAAAGCTTATATTAGTAGGATTTTATAATGGATATTTTGACAATAAAACACGTTTAAAAACATTTTTTACTGAAAAAAAGCGATAACCTGTTTAAAATTACATATTAACTGTTTTATATTTACAATCTGCAAACTTTGTAAGCCGAAATTAAGGTTTTATTTCATACCCAGCCAACCACGTTTTCGCTTCATGGAGAATGGGGTTGGATGGGGTATGACAATTAATACTCGGACCACGTAATTCTGTCATTATTTAAAGAGTCTAACACGTATACTCACTCAAATACCAGATCATATATACTCAAGTATGGAACTGACAAATTACCTGCTGCCTAGACTGAAGGACTACAGACTCCCAGACCAGGACTTCGGGGCCAAATTCGGCATTCCGCCGGCTCAAAACTACATAGCGATGATAAATGTCGACTGTTTTTACCGGCATTTGTTTCAAGAACAAATCGTCTGGAGGAGAAGAAGAAGAACACGATTAGGAATGTATTCAAGGCAAATCAGTATTTAAATGTCGATTAAAAAGTACGCTTGCAGCTTCATTTAATCAAAGCAATAATTCAACCATCGTCGGATACTCAAGGGCAGAGATATATTACATCTCTGTCACTGGTGACATTACGTTATACACCATTCGAATGTCACCAGTTGGACCTATGAGACGTCAGAATAGACAAATGGTTAACAGGAAGGTTGGCTGAATGCTATGTAGACATGCTCTACGAAAGTTTGAAAATGAGTAGAGGCAGATTCAGGTAGGGTGAACCGCCTCCCCAACCTCTAATATCTGAACAATTATGTTAATTTATATGTAAATAGAATTGTCAGTTTTGTTTTTATTGTTTACAACTAGGTGGATGTTACTTAAATTTTGTTAAGTATTGTGTAACCTTGAAAAGGGTGGGTGAATCCCACGGACACGTTGGGCACATATATACCATACACGCCTTCGGCTGAAATGTAGCTCTCTAAATCAGCATTTATACGCCAAAAATATAATAGAAGATTCATTGTGTAATTGTGGGTCAACAGAAGACACGAAACATTTCTAACTGTGCTGCAGACAATTTACAGAACAACGACGCATTTTAAATAATACCCTAAGGACATTGGGCATACTTAAGGTAAACACTACCCATCTTTTAGAGGGCATCCCTCACACACCTAATGAAACGAATGTTTCAATTTTCAAAGCTGTACAGAAATATACTATCAGCACAAATCGATTCGAAATAAACCAACCTCGAATAACTAATATGCCTATTCGGGCGACCACTACGAGAAAAACACACAACAAACTCTCTTCTCTCTTCTTCTCTCTTCTCTCTTCTCCAACTCTATCTACTTGTTTCTTTATTCATCCATTTTTTTTTTATTGGAAATTCCGTAACTAAAAGTCAAACTGTTTTAATACATGATTGTATAGACTTCTGAATATCTTCGTTTCATAACATTATGTAATTATGGAAACGGATTGATATAAGCTAAACGCTTTTTTCCGAATCCACGTTTTCAAATTGTGTTAAATGTATTATACTATTGTGTAACCATAATAATTGTATACATGTGAGAATAAAATATTGTTTAAACTAAACTTTGGATTAAAGTGTAAAAAAAAAAACTGAGTGTTTTATTGTGTTTTGAAAAGTGTGCTTATGCAAAAAAAGTACCTAGAGTTTCTACTTTTTTTTATGCAATCAAAGTTTGGTCATAGTTGTGCCCGTCACATAGGTAGTACCCAGTTCATATTAGTTCCTTGGATAAGAAAGCTTGGTACTAAAGTTCCTTTTGGATTTAATTTAAAGTTATAGCATATCTTTGAATTCCTTTGAATTGTGGCGAGTTCGGACATCATTGCGGGAAACCACGTTATGTTGAACAGGAAGCGCAGCCATGACACTGAGTCATAACTTATGTCGCTTATACGCAAAATGGACTATATATACTGAAAGAAATAAGTTTAGCAAGTAAATAACAAGGTAAATCTCATTGCTCATGTTCTAGACTATGTGTGGCAGAGGTCCTAAACAATATAATTAACATGATTATGGATTATATGCATTGTTTTCAAACGATATCTGCGAAAAAAAATCAAAATGTTTACATTTACCACCTTTGCATACATTATAATTTCGTTCTTATTTCAATGTAAAGGGAGGTAATTTCACAAATGGTAAACTTTGGTTCCCTATATCTTTATAATGGCAAGGTTATTGTCAATTGGTTTTGTGTTTTTTATAACTTCAGACCCAGAACAGTTATTTAATAAAGTTTAATCAGGCTCTGTACTATATTTTATTTTTTAAATGTGAAATATGCTGTTTTAACTAAATGAGCGATAACTCTGATACTTACATTGGAACACAAATAACAGACGAAAAAGAATATCACCCTAAGTCATTTCAATGTTTTTCAAATACTTCACATAAAAATACAATAGATTTATTTAAGCTAGATATCCATATTTACGTGCTAAACTTATTTCTTCCGGTATATATGTTATACTTTCAAATACAGACTGACCTAAACCAATGGACAAACTATTAGGTGGTTCAAAACGTTTGTCTAAAGCACGTATTATTGGTATCATAAAAAATGTACGATACATACAATTCTTAAATTATTCTTTTATTTATAGTGTGCGTACGTGCGTGTGTGTATGTGTGTGTCATATATGAAAATGTCACTGTCTTATTAATACATTGCAACTGACAAACAAAGAAGTCTAATTAAATATAGACACATCTGTTTTATAGTATCTATAATTACTTTAAGAAAATAACAAGAGAAAATATATTGAAACCTAGGGATTTCTACAGCTGTTTGCAATTTGTTAACTAACTGCATATTCATCCCGAAAAAAAAAAAGATGTCAGACGACAATCTTTAGTATGTTCGTATTATAATATGGGTTTATTACAAAAATAGTCCTTATCTAAATCTTCAACAAGCGCTATATATATTAGTGATCCTTAATGAGAAGTTAAAGGATACTAAATACATACATCATCACTTGTGTTGAAAGTATATGTAAATATTATATATTCTGTGATGAATTATAGAAATTTCCCAGTTTGAGAAAATCTATAACATATCCCTTTCTCTACTGTGCGATATTACGTCACGAATTGACGTCATAATATTACTCCGCGCTGTCGCCAAAGGAGTGACAGAAGAAGGAATACTTGTGTCAAAAGACGATTGGAAAGAAATTCGTCACAGAATATATAGTTTAACATTTTTGTCGTGATACGGAAAATAATTCACTCGTGAGAAATATTCTTGCGATATAGAAACTCGTGCGAAAACGCACTCGTTTCTATATCGCAAGAATCTTTCTCACTCGGGAATTATTTCCCGTATCCAGGTGGGGTATGGTTCTTGGAGAACCATTCTAGATACGATTCCGGCCAGCAACCATCTTGTATTCGACGAATCCACATATTGAGTTTCTATCTGTCTAGATATAATGCATCTTTATCCAAATGCTAAGGAAAATAGAAAATATGTGAAGACCAATGTTTTAACTATTTAAAAAGAGTCGAATTTTTAAACGGAATGTAATATTTATGACCAATAATGGTGGATTTCATTGGACGTTTTGGTGAAGAAATACATTTTTTTTTTCGTTCTGATTAACACGCTTAAAACAGCAATATTAAATGGAAAACACGAGTAAGTACAGCTTTACTATAGACTTATAGGTGTTGTAAGTTTGTCTCTGTTCCACATTGCATTTCTAAACATGTATTTCTGGAATAAAATATAACGCAAATACTAGTCGCTAAGGCCGCCATTTAAAAAAAATAATAATAATAATTTCGGTTTGTGTTTTTCTTCCTGTTAATATATGGCTCGTAACTGCGTAAACATGTCGCATCATAGGATGTTTTTTCTCTGCTTTTTTTTTTGAGTAGTCATCCAAAGTAATAGATCGAATTGTTGTTTTTCATACTTTTATGTCTGAAATTTCAAATTATGACTTAAAGGGAATGTAGCGACACAGCCAAACATGCTCTTGTATTGAGAGTTCCACACCCCCCACACCCCATTAGTTTAATTTTATCATGCTTATTCGTCTTTATCATGACCAGGGCTTCCGTTAACATGCCCCCCCCCCCGCCCCCGCCCCCCCCCCCCCCCCCCACACCCCCATCAGATTCATTTTTTCATGCGTATTCGTCTTTATCATGAGTCAGACACCACTTATGCAAATGTGGAAACATGGCTCCATCGTAAATGCAATGTCAAGAGAAGAATTTTGCAGCAACTCTGCACGTGAGAAGGTTCTAGGCCCATTCTCGGTATTTTATCTCGATGTAAATGGAGTATGAGCCTGGCATGTTCATTCCTATTAGGCCTATCCTGTTAAAACCCCATTTCAATCACTCACTGTACGGTGCAGTTCTAGACTTGCGTGTGTCATTGCACTTCATTTGTGCTATGTTTTCAGTGTAGTGTCTTTGATGACTCCATCAACAAGTGACCTTGGTTACCATTTGATCACCCCATGATTGGCAAGGTCAGGCCTGAAAAAAAAAATTGTTTCCTAGTTCATGCTTTATGTGGTGCCACTGAGTTCCGTCGGTGTGTTCTTGGGCAATACACGTTCCCTTAGCCTCGTCCGTCGGTTAGGGACGTAAACCGGGCGGTCCCGTGCATCGGTCTATCCTCCGAGCACGTTAAAGAACCATAAGAACCTATTCGATAATAAGAGTAGGGCAGGTTCCCGGATTCCTATGTATGTTTCCTTCCCCTCTCTCTGGGGCGGCTCTAAATAACCTATACTGTGTTGATGAGCCGTTAAACAACATTCAAAAAATGTATATATAGAGAGCATTGATCTGTAGGACTTGAATATTGATTTATTCCTATTGACAATGTGAAAATATGTTTGGGAGTGTCAATTCAGTCTGAATAATACAAAAAAAAAACATTTGCAATAACAAGATGATGGCTTGGTTTTTCTTCAGCAATCGGAAAATGAAAACAAAAGATGTTTGTTTGTATTCTGTTTTCAGAAGATTGTTGTACATCAAGGTCCGACAAATCTTTAAAATCTGTGGTAGCACAATGGGCTACCAGAACTTGGTAGCCCGGCATGCACGCGGCGGACCCGCGGCGACTCATTAACATTTTTCTCAGTTGTATGTAAATGGATTTACCAATAAAATTATTTCTATAATATATGAGTTTTGACTTTGTTGTTTTACCACTATAAAAATAAAACAAATTATCAATTTCCTTTTCAGTAATTTAGAGGCATTTTATAAAGATCTAAATCTAGGCTAAATCTAGGCTTTAAGGGTTTAACTAAATTTTAAAGAGATTATTTTAAATCATGTGGATGCCTCTTAATCATTGAAATGAAATGGATATCATAATGTTTATTTTTTTGATGATAGTCATTTGTACTTAAAAGTCGCTATCAAAAACGTGTAAAAAAATTCGACACTAAAATCTACAGTCCAGGTTACATTTTTTCTTACATTTTTACGTTAGCGTTAATAAACAATAAAGCCTCCTTATAAAGTTGTAATAAACGCGTGTCTACTATAAACCGGCTAACGTCGACGGCTACACGCGCAAACAAATACATGTACAATACTCGCAAGACTTTATTTACTACACGTTGCTAACGGACAGGAGATATGATGACGTAGTGTGTACTGAGTTCATAAAGGAATGAACTACACACGTTTGTGTTACATGTACAACACAAGCACGTTCAAGTCGTTTGTAAACGCGGTGTTTTTAACATGGTGGTCAACACTAATTGATAAGCGTACAATGTTTTTGAATTCTGAACAAACTTTTTGCATTAAGAAAGCGCGTGACATCTTGATAATTTCAAAGTTCACACATATAAACAACTTTTCCCGATAGTTTTTGTTATTGTTTACCAGGGCCTTCAGTTCAGGAAACAGAAATTCTTATAATTAGTATGGTGCCATGATGCAGCTTTTTTAAAATAGCGTCGTTCAGGATTGTTATTCGCTTTTTGATTATGTTGGATATAATTATTGACGAATATTTGTGATACAAACTATACAAGATAAAACAATAAACAATTTGAATTTGACCTTTATAATTTACTGTATTAATACAGGTATTAATAGTGCAAATGCGAACGCCGATTTCTTCCCGGTTGCTGTTTCCGGAGTAACCACATTTGTTTTAGAACAATTATTTCGCAATTAAAAATGAAAACTACGAACATCCAGTCAGTTAAATCGAAACCCCGGCGAGTTCTCACTGCGGTGGATAAAATTTACCATCGCCGCGGTGGAATAAAATCGTCGCGATGAGTGGGAATTGTCGTAATCCGCGTGGTACCATCTGTATTATCATTTGATTTTTGACTTCTTTAATTGTCTTAGTCAATCGCCGGGTTTTTATTGCAATCAAATTTAAACTAATTTGCACCTCAATAAAAGGAGACACAATCTTCTCCATAATGCCCCTTGGCCATCCAATCAAATGTTTTCCAGTCATGTCCGAGTGAATAAATTATTGACGCAACATCGTTATTATCCAATCAAAGTACCCTAGTATTAAAACAACTAATGAATATTAATGATGAACTTGAAGTTGGCAGTAGCAGTAGCAGCAGTAGCAGTAGCTACTGCTAGTGCTACTGCTACTGCTGTTACTGCCAGCAGTAGTAGCAGTAGCAGTAGTTACTGCCAGCAGTAGCAGCAGTAGCAGTAGTTACTGCCAGCAGTAGTAGCAGTAGCAGTAGTTACTGCCAGCAGTAGCAGCAGTAGCAGTAGTTACTGCCAGCAGTAGCAGCAGTAGCAGTAGATACTGCTAGCAGTAGAACACCATCTCAGTAGGTATATTCATCGCAAGTGTTTTTCTTTGCACATTATGTTGTTTCTACTTTCCCACCGTCATATTTAGCAGACAACCCCTTTCGCATATTTAGCAACAATCATATGTTTCCTACTGCTATTGCTACTGCTACTGCTACTGCTAACTACTGCCAGAAGTAGCAGCAGTAGCAGTAGCTACTGCCAGCAGTAGCAGCAGTAGAGTCGATGGTAATTTTAATTACGACGATATATGATCATCGATAAATGATATTTCTTTGCGCAAGTATGTTGTTTCTACTTTCCCACTATCATGTTTAGCAGGCAACCCCTTTCGCATCTTTCGCAAACATCGTATGTTTGCTTCTGCTATTGCTAGCAGTAGCGGCAGTAGAGTCAATATCTTAATGACGACGATATATGATCATCGATTTTCTTTGCGCAAGTATGTTGTTTCTACTTTCCCACAATCATGTTTAACAGACAACCCCTTTCGCTACTGCTATTGCTACTGCTGTATGATTGAAAGTTCGAAAGTAGTAAAACAAGTATGGTCGTCGGATAACGAGTGTTGCCGGCGGGCAGATCAACATCATAAACACGCTGGCGCATCGTTTTTTAAAGCCTTTTGGTAGTGCTACTAAAATCACACCATTTCAGACCATTTATCACAATTTTGGTTCTACTGCTGTATGATTGAAAGTTCGAAAGTAGTAAAAAAACACGTCTGGTCGTCGGATTTCGGGTGTTGCCGGCGGGCAGATCAACATCATAGACACGCTGGCGCAGTTTTTTATAAAAGCCTTTTGGTAGTGCTACTAAAATCACACCATTTGAGATTGTTTATCGCAGTTTTTGTTCTACTGCTGTAATACTGAAGTCTGTACAGCGGTACATTTGAACGTGGGTTTTCTGTCGGATAACGAATGTTACCGGCGGGCAGATTAACATCATAGACATGCTGGCGCAGTGTTTTTTCAAAGCCTTCTGGTAGTGCTACTAGAATCAACCTGTTTGAAATTCTTTATCAACGTTTTAGTTTTACAGCTGTGTTACTGAAGTTTGCACTGGAATAGACTCGAAACGGCGTTTTTGTCGGGTTTCGGGTGTTGCCGGCGGGCAGATCAATATCATAGACACGCTGGCGCAGCGTTTTTTAAACGCCTTTTGGTAGTGCTACTAAAATCTCACCATTTGAGACCGTTTATCACAGTTTTTGTTCTACTGCTGTATGTTCGAAAGTAGTCAAAAACACGTCTGGTCGTCGGATGACGAGTGTTGCCGGCGGGCAGATCAACATCATAGACACGCTGGCGCAGTTTTTTATAAAAGCCTTTTGGTAGGTCTACTAAAATCACATCATTTGAGATTGTTTATCGCAGTTTTTGTTCTACTGCTGTAGTACTGAAGTCGAATAACGGTACATTTGAACGTGCGTTTTCTGTCGGATAACGAGTGTTGCCGGCGGGCAGGTCAACATCATAGACATGCTGGCGCAGTGTTTTTTTAAAGACCTTTGGTAGTGCTACTAGAATCAACCTATTTGAAATTCGTTATCAACGTTTTAGTTCTACTGCTGTGTTACTGAAGTTTGCACTGACATAGACTCGAAATGGCGTTTTTGTCGGGTTTCGGGTGTTGCCGGCGGGCAGATCAATATCATAGACACGCTGGCGCAGTGTTTTTTTAAAGCCTTTTGGTGGTGCTACTAAAATCACACCATTTCAGACCGTTTATCACAGTTTTGGTTCTACTGCTGTATGATTGAAAGTTCGAAAGTAGTCAAAAACACGTCTGGTCGTCGGATAACGAGTGTTGCCGGCGGGCAGATCAACATCATAGACACGCTGGCGCAGTTTTTTATAAAAGCCTTTTTGTAGTGCTACTAAAATCACATCATTTGAGATTGTTTATCGCAGTCTTTGTTCTACTGCTGTAGTACTGAAGTCGAATAACGGTACATTTGAACGTGCGTTTTCTGTCGGATAACGAATGTTGCCGGCGGGCAGATTAACATCATAGACACGCTGGCGCAGTTTTTTATAAAAGCCTTTTGGTAGTGCTACTAAAATCACATCATTTGAGATTGTTTATCGCAGTTTTTGTTCTACTGCTGTAGTACTGAAGTCGAATAACGGTACATTTGAACGTGCGTTTTCTGTCGGATAACGAGTGTTGCCGGCGGGCAGATCAACATCATAGACATGCTGGCGCAGTGTTTTTTTAAAGACCTTAGGAAGTGCTACTAGAATCAATCTATTTGAAAAATTTTATCAACGTTTTAGTTCTACTGCTGTGTTACTGAAATTTGCACTGAAATAGACTCGACATGGCGTTTTTGTCGGGTTTCGGGTGTTGCCGGCGGGCAGATCAATATCATAGACACGCTGGCGCAGTGTTTTTTTAAAGCCTTTTGGTGGTGCCAGATCGTTTATCACAGTTTTGGTTCTACTGCTGTATGATTGAAAGTTCGAAAGTAGTCAAAAACACGTCTGGTCGTCGGATAACGAGTGTTGCCGGCGGGCAGATCAACATCATAGACACGCTGGCGCAGTTTTTTATGAAAGCCTTTTGGTAGTGCTACTAAAATCACATCATTTGAGATTGTTTATCGCAGTTTTTGTTCTACTGCTATAGTACTGAAGTCGAATAACGGTACATTTGAACTTGTGTTTTCTGTCGGATAACGAGTGTTGCCGGCGGGCAGATCAACATCATAGAGATGCTAGCGCAGTGTTTTTTTAAAGACCTTTGGTAGTGCTACTAGAATCAACCTATTTGAAATTCTTTATCAACGTTTTAGTTCTACTGCTGTGTTACTGAAGTTTGCACTGAAATAGACTCGAAATGGCGTTTTTGTCGGGTTTCGGGTGTTGCCGGCGGGCAGATCAATATCATAGACACGCTGGCGCAGTGTTTTTTTTAAAGCCTATTGGTAACGCTACTAAAATCACACCATTTCAGACAGTTTATCACAGTTTTGGTTCTACTGCGGTATGATTGAAAGTTCGAAAGTAGTCAAAAACACGTCTGGTAGTCGGATAACGAGTGTTGCCGGCGAGCAGATCAACATCATAGACACGCTGGCGCAGTTTTTTTTATAAAAGCTTTTTGGTAGTGCTACTAAAATCACATCATTTGAGATTGTTTATCGCAGTTTTTGTTCTACTGCTATAGTACTGAAGTCGAATAACGGTACATTTGAACGTGCGTTTTCTGTCGGATACGAGTGTTGCCTGCGGGCAGATCAACATCATAGACATGCTGGCGCAGTGTTTTTTTAAAGACCTTAGGAAGTGCTACTAGAATCAACCTATTTGACATTTTTTATCAACGTTTTAGTTCTACTGCTGTGTTACTGAAATTTGCACTGAAATAGACTCGACATGGCGTTTTTGTCGGGTTTCGGGTGTTGCCGGCGGGCAGATCAATATCATAGACACGCTGGCGCAGTGTTTTTTTTAAAGCCTATTGGTAACGCTACTAAAATCACACCATTTCAGACCGTTTATCACAGTTTTGGTTCTACTGCGGTATGATTGAAAGTTCGAAAGTAGTCAAAAACACGTCTGGTAGTCGGATAACGAGTGTTGAAGGCGGGAAGATCAACATCATAGACACGCTGGCGCAGTTTTTTTTATAAAAGCCTTTTGGTAGTGCTACTATAATCACATCATTTGCAATTGTTTATCGCAGTTTTTGTTCTACTGCTGTAGTACTGAAATCGAATAACGGTAGAGTTGAACGTGCGTTTCATGTCGGATAACGAGTGTTGCCGGCGGGCAGATCATCATCATAGACATGCTGGCGCAGTGTTTTTTTAAGGACGTTTAGTAGTGCTACTAGAATCAACCTATTTGAAATTATTTATCAACGTTTTAGTTCTACTGCTGTGTTACTGAAGTTTGCACTGAAATAGACTCGACATGGCGTTTTTGTCGGGTTTCGGGTGTTGCCGGCGGGTAGATCAATATCATAGACACGCTGGCGCAGTGTTTTTTTAAAGCCTTTTGGTAGTGCTACTAAAATCACACCATTTCAGACCGTTCATCACAGTTTTGGTTCTACTGCTGTATGATTGAAAGTTCGAAAGTAGTCAAAAACACGTCTGGTAGTCGGATAACGAGTGTTGCCGGCGGGCAGATCAACATCATAGACACGCTGGCGCAGTTTTTTATGAAAGCCTTTTGGTAGTGCTACTAAAATCACATCATTTCAGATTGTTTATCGCAGTTTTTGTTCTACTGCTATAGTACTGAAGTCGAATAACGGTACATTTGAACGTGCGTTTTCTGTCGGATAACGAGTGTTGCCGGCGGGCAGATCACCATCATAGACATGCTGGCGCAGTGTTTTTTTAAAGACCTTTGGTAAAGCTACTAGAATCAACCTATTTGAAATTCTTTATCAACGTTTTAGTTCTACTGCTGTGTTACTGAAGTTTGCACTGAAATAGACTCGAAATGGCGTTTTTATCGGGTTTCGGGTGTTGCCGGCGGGCAGATCAATATCATAGACACGCTGGCGCAGTGTTTTTTTTAAAGCCTATTGGTAACGCTACTAAAATCACACCATTTCAGACCGTTTATCACAGTTTTGGTATGCGGTATGATTGAAAGTTCGAAAGTAGTCAAAAACACGTCTGGTAGTCGGATAACGAGTGTTGCCGGCGGGCAGATCAACATCATAGACACGCTGGCGCAGTTTTTTTATAAAAGCCTTTTGGTAGTGCTACTAAAATCACATCATTTGAGATTGTTTATCGCAGTTTTTGTTCTACTGCTGTAGTACTGAAGTCGAATAACGGTACAGTTGAACGTGCGTTTTCTGTCGGATAACGAGTGTTGCCGGCGGGCAGGTCAACATCATAGACATGCTGGCGCAGTGTTTTTTTAAAGACCTTTGGTAGTGCTACTAGAATCAACCTATTTGAAATTATTTATCAACGTTTTATATCTACTGCTGTGTTACTGAAGTTTGCACTGAAATAGACTCGAAATGGCGTTTTTGTCGGGTTTCGGGTGTTGCCGGCGGGCAGATACATATCATAGACACGCTGGCGCAGTGTTTTTTTAAAGCTTTTTGGTAGTGCTACTAAAATCACACCATTTTAGACCGTTTATCACAGTTTTGGTTCTACTGCTGTATGATTGAAAGTTCGAAAGTAGTCAAAAACACGTTTGGTCGTCGGATAACGAGTGTTGCCGGCTGGCAAATTAACATCAAAGACACGCTGGCGCAGTTTCTTATAAAAGCCTTTTGGTAGTGCTACTAAAATCACATCATTTGAGATTGTTTATCGCAGTTTTTGTTCTACTGCTATAGTACTGAAGTCGAATAACGGTACATTTGAACGTGCGTTTTCTGTCGGATAACGAGTGTTGCTGGCGGGCAGATCAACATCATAGACATGCTGGCGCAGTGTTTTTTTAAAGGCCTTTGGTAGTGCTACTAGAATCAACCTATTTGAAATTCTTTATCAAGGTTTTAGTTCTACTGCTGTGTTACTGAAATTTGCACTGAAATAGACTCGAAATGGCGTTTTTGTCGGGTTTCGGGTGTTGCCGGCGGGCAGATCAATATCATAGACACGCTGGCGCAGCGTTTTTTTAAAGCCTTTTGGTAGTGCTACTAAAATCACACCATTTCAGACCGTTTATCACAGTTTTGGTTCTACTGCTGTATGATTGAAAGTTCGAAAGTAGTCAAAAACACGTCTGGTCGTCGGATGACGAGTGTTGCCGGCGGGCAGATCAACATCATAGACACGCTGGCGCAGTTTTTTATGAAAGCCTTTTGGTAGTGCTACTAAAATCACATCATTTGAGATTGTTTATCGCAGTTTTTGTTCTACTGCTATAGTACTGAAGTCGAATAACGGTACATTTGAACGTGCGTTTTCTGTCGGATACCGAGTGTTGCCGGCGGCAGATCAACATCATAGACATGCTGGCGCAGTGTTTTTTTAAAGACCTTTGGTAGTGCTACTAGAATCATCGTTTTTGAAATTCTTTATCAACGTTTTAGTTCTACTGCTGTGTTTCTGAAGTTTGCACTGAAATAGACTCGAAATGGCGTTTTTGTCGGGTTTCGGGTGTTGCCGGCGGGCAGATCAATATCATAGACACGCTGGCGCCGTGTTTTTTTAAAGCCTTTTGGTAGTGCTACTAAAATCACACCATTTCAGACCGTTTATCACAGCTTTGGTTCTACTGCTGTATGATTGAATGTTCGAAAGTAGTCAAAAACACGTCTGGTCGTCGGATGACGAGTGTTGCCGGCGGGCAGATCGACATCATAGACACGCTGGCGCAGTTTTTTTATGAGAGCCTTTTGGTAGTGCTACTATAATCACATCATTTGAGATTGTTTATCGCTGTTTTTGTTCTACTCCTGTAGTACTGAAGTCGAATAACGGTACAGTTGAACGTGCGTTTTCTGTCGGATAACGAGTGTTGCCGGCGAGCAGGTCAACATCATAGACATGCTGGCGCAGTGTTTTTTTAAAGACCTTTGGCAGTGCTACTAGAATCAACCTAAAACTTTAATTAGTTTTTCCTTGATAAGTGGATGCACATATACATTTTGGGGCCATATGGATGCGTATTCTGTTGACTTTTATGCAGTATGGGGTCAATGGGTTTAAGATTAAGGTTACAATGGGTTGAAGGTTAAGGTTACAATGGCCTAATAATTAAACACATTGTCCGCTCTATAACTCAAGACTGCTAGCCATATGCATTAAACGTCACCGATAGACAGGCCATGGAGAACGGATGAACCTATACATTTTGGGGTCAATAAGTGCAAGTTAAAGGTTACCATTACCTGATAATGAAATACCTCCTCCGTTCTATGACAGCAGTAGAAAGTAGAACAAAAACTGCTATCAACAATCTCAAGTGAGGTGGTATTAGTAGTCTTGAAATCCAGAGATACTGCAGATCTGTGATGTTGATCGTCCCGCCGGCAAACCCGACGACCAGACGTGTTTTTGACTACTTTCGAACATTCAGTCATACAGCAGTAGAACCAACATTGTGATAAACGGTCTCAAATGGTGTGATTTTAGAAGCACTACCAAAAGGCTTTAACAAAACGCTGCGCCAGCGTGTCTATGATGTTGATCTGCTTGCCGGTAACACTCGTTATCTGACGACCAGACGTGTTTTTAATTATTTCGAACATTCAGTCATACAGCAGTAGAACCAAAACTGTGATAAACGGTCTCAAATGGTGAGATTTTAGTAGCACTACCAAAAGGCTTTAAAAAAACGCTGCGCCAGCGTGTCTATGATATTGATCTGCCCGCCGGCAACATCCGAAACCCGACAAAAACGCCATTTCGAGTCTATTTCAGTGCAAATTTCAGTAACACAGCAGTAGAACTAAAACGTTGATAAAGAATTTCAAATAGGTTGATTCTGGTAGCACTACCAAAGGTCTTTAAAAAAACACTGCGCCAGCATGTCTATGATGTTGACCTGCCCGCCGGCAACACTCGTTATCCGACAGAAAACGCACGTTCAAATGTACCGTTATTCGACTTCAGTACTACAGCAGTAGAACAAAAACTGCGATAAACAATCTCAAAAGGTGTTATTTTAGTAGCATTACCAAAATACTTTTATAAAAAACTGCGCCAGCGTGTCTATGGTGTTAATCTGCCCGCTGGCAACACTCGTCATCCGACGACCAGACGTGTTTTTGTCTACTTTCGAATTTTCAATCATACAGCAGTAGAACCAAAACTGTGATAAACGGTCTCAAATGGTGAGATTTTAGTAGCACTACCAAAATACTTTTAAAAAACGCTGCGCCAGCGTGTCTATGATATTGATCTGCCCGCCGGCAACACCCGAAACCCGACAAAAACGCCATTTCGAGTCTATTTCAGTGCAAACTTCAGTAACAGCAGTAGAACTAAAACGTCGATAAAGAATTTCAAATAGGTTCATTCTAGTAGCACTATCAAAGGTCTTTGAAAAAACACTGCGCCAGCATATCTATGATGTTGATTTGCCCGCCGTCAACACTCGTTATCCGACAGAAAACGCACGTTCAAATGTACCGTTATTCGATTTCAGGACTACAGCAGTAGAACAAAAACTGCGATAAACAATCTCAAATGGTGTGATTTTAGTAGCACTACCAAAAGGCTTTCATAAAAAACTGCGCCAGCGTGTCTAAGATGTTGATCTGCCCGCCGGCAACACTCGTCATCCGACGACCAGACGTGTTTTTGACTACTTTCGAACTTTCAATCATACAGCAGTAGAACTAAAACTGTGATAAACAGTCTCAAATGGTGAGATTTTAGTAGCACTACCAAAAGACTTTAAAAAAACGCTGCGCCAGCGTGTCTATGATATTGATCTGCCCGCCGGCAACACCCGAAACCTTACAAAAACGCCATTTCGAGTATATTTCAGTGCAAACTTCAGTAACACAGCAGTAGAACTAAAACGTTGATAAAGAATTTCAAATAGGTTGATTCTAGTAGCACTACCAAAGCTCTTTAAAAAAACACTGCGCCAGCATGTCTATGATGTTGACCTGCCCGCCGGCAACACTCGTTATCCGACAGAAAACGCACGTTCAAATGTACCGTTATTCGACTTCAGTACTACAGCAGTAGAACAAAAACAGCGATAAACAATCTCAAATGGTGTGATTTTAGTAGCACTACCAAAAGGCTTTTATAAAAAACTGCGCCAGCGTGTCTAAGATGTTGATCTGCCCGCCGGCAACACTCGTCATCCGACGACCAGACGTGTTTTTGACTACTTTCGAACTTTCAATCATACAGAAGTAGAACCAAAACTGTGATAAACGGTCTCAAGTGGTGAGATTTTAGTACCACTACCAAAAGACTTTAAAAAAACGCTGCGCCAGCGTGTCTATGATATTGATCTGCCCGCCGGCAACACCCGAAACCTTACAAAAACGCCATGTCGAGTCTATTTCAGTGCAAACTTCAGTAACACAGCAGTAGAACTAAAACGTTGATAAATAATTTCAAATAGGTTGATTCTAGTAGCACTACCAAAGCTCTTTAAAAAAACACTGCGCCAGCATGTCTATGATGTTGACCTGCCCGCCTGCAACATTCGTTATCCGACAGAAAACGCACGTTCAAATGTACCGTTATTCGACTTCAGTACTACAGCAGGAGAACAAAAACTACGATAAACAATCTCAAATGGTGTGATTTTAGTCGCACTACCAAAAGGCTTTTATAAAAAACTGCGCCAGCGTGTCTATGATGTTGATCTGCCCGCCGGCAACACTGGTCATCCGACGACCAGACGTGTTTTTGACTACTTTCGAACTTTCAATCATACAGCCGTAGAACTAAAACTGTGATAAACAGTCTCAAATGGTGAGATTTTAGTAGCACTACCAAAAGACTTTAAAAAAACGCTGCGCCAGCGTGTCTATGATATTGATCTGCCCGCCGGCAACACCCGAAACCTTACAAAAACGCCATTTCGAGTATATTTCAGTGCAAACTTCAGTAACACAGCAGTAGAACTAAAACGTTGATAAAGAATTTCAAATAGGTTGATTCTAGTAGCACTACCAAAGCTCTTTAAAAAAACACTGCGCCAGCATGTCTATGATGTTGACCTGCCCGCCGGCAACATTCGTTATCCGACAGAAAACGCACGTTCAAATGTACCGTTATTCGACTTCAGTACTACAGCAGTAGAACAAAAACAGCGATAAACAATCTCAAATGGTGTGATTTTAGTAGCACTACCAAAAGTCTTTATAAAAAACTGCGCCAGCGTGTCTAAGATGTTGATCTGCCCGCCGTCAACACTCGTCATCCGACGACCAGACGTGTTTTTGACTACTTTCGAACTTTCAATCATACAGAAGTAGAACCAAAACTGTGATAAACGGTCTCAAGTGGTGAGATTTTAGTAGCACTACCAAAAGACTTTAAAAAAACGCTGCGCCAGCGTGTCTATGATATTGATCTGCCCGCCGGCAACACCCGAAACCTTACAAAGACGCCATGTCGAGTCTATTTCAGTGCAAACTTCAGTAACACAGCAGTAGAACTAAAACGTTGATAAAGAATTTCAAATAGGTTGATTCTAGTAGCACTACCAAAGCTCTTTAAAAAAACACTGCGCCAGCATGTCTATGATGTTGACCTGCCCGCCGGCAACATTCGTTATCCGACAGAAAACGCACGTTCAAATGTACCGTTATTCGACTTCAGTACTACAGCAGGAGAACAAAAACTGCGATAAACAATCTTAAATGGTGTGATTTTAGTCGCACTACCAAAAGGCTTTTATAAAAAAACTGCGCCAGCGTGTCTATGATGTTGATCTGCCCGCCGGCAACACTGGTCATCCGACGACCAGACGTGTTTTTGACTACTTTCGAACTTTCAATCATACAGCAGTAGAACCAAAACTGTGATAAACGGTCTGAAATGGTGAGATTTTAGTAGCACTACCAAAATACTTTAAAAAAACGCTGCGCCAGCGTGTCTATGATATTGATCTGCCCGCCGGCAACACTCGAAACCTTACAAAGACGCCATTTCGAGTCTATTTCAGTGCAAACTTCAGTAACACAGCAGAAGAACTAAAACGTTGATAAAGAATTACAAATAGGTTGATTCTAGTAGCACTACCAAAGGTCTTTAAAAAAACACTGCGCCAGCATGTCTATGATGTTGACCTGCCCGCCGGCAACATTCGTTATCCGACAGAAAACGCACGTTCAAATGTACCGTTATTCGACTTCAGTACTACAGCAGTAGAACAAAAACAGCGATAAACAATCTCAAATGGTGTGATTTGAGTAGCACTACCAAAAGGCTTTCATAAAAAACTGCGCCAGCGTGTCTATGACGTTGATCTGCCCGCCGGCAACACTCATCATCCGACGACCAGACGTGTTTTTGACTACTTTCGAACTTTCAATCATACAGCAGTAGAACCAAAACTGTGATAAACGGTTTTAAATGGAGAGATTTTAATAGCACTACCAAAATACTTTAAAAAAACGTTGCGCCAGCGTGTCTTTGATATTGATCTGCCCGCCGGCAACACCCGAAACCCGACAAAAACGCCATTTCGAGTCTATTTCAGTGCAAACTTCAGTAACACAGCAGTAGAACTAAAACGTTGATAACGAATTTCAAATAGGTTGATTCTAGTAGCACTACCAAAAGGCTTTAAAAAACACTGCGCCAGCATGTCTATGATGTTTATCTGCCCGCCGGCAACACTCGTTATTCGACAGAAAACGCACGTTCAAATGTACCGCTGTACAGACTTCAGTACTGCAGCAGTTGAACAAAAACTCAACAAAAACTGCGATAAACAATCTCAAATGGTGTGATTTTAGTAGCACTACCAAAAGGCTTTAAAAAAACTCTGCGCCAGCTTGTCTATGTGGTTGATCTGCCCGCCGGCAACACCCGAAACCCGACGACCAGACGTGTTTTTGACTACTTTCGAACTTTCAATCATACAGCAGTAGAACCAAAATTGTGATAAACGTTCTGAATGGTGTGATTTTAGTAGCACTACCAAAATGCTTTAAAAAACGCTGCGCCAGCGTGTCTATGATGTTGATCTGCCCGCCGGCAACACTCGTTATCCGACGGCCAGACATGTTTTACTACTTTCGAACTTTCAATCAAACAGCAGTAGCAGTAGCAGTAGCAAACATATGACGGTTGCGAAAGGGGTTGTCTGTTAAACATGATTGTGGGAAAGTAGAAACAACATACTTCTGCGAAGAAAACCGATGATCATATATCGTCGTAATTAAGATGATATTGACTCTACTGCTGCTACTGCTGGCAGTAGTTCGCAGTAGCAGTAGCAATAGCAGAAGCAACCATATGATGGTTGCAAACGATGCGAAAGGGGTTGTCTGCTAAACATGATGGTGGGAAAGTAGAAACAACATACTTGCGCAAAGAAATATCATATATAGATGATCATATATCGTCGTAATTAAGATGACTATTGACGCTACTGCTGCTACTGCTGGCAGTAGCTACTGCTGACAGTAGTTAGCAGTAGCAGTAGCAGTAGCAATAGCAGTAGGAAACATATGATTGTTGCGAAATATGCGAAAGGGGTTGTCTTCTAAACATGATAGTGGGAAAGTAGAAACAACATAATGCGCAAAGAAAAACACGCGATGAATATACCTACTGAGATGATGTTCTACTGCTAGCAGTATCTACTGCTACTGCTGCTACTGCTGGCAGTAACTACTGCTACTGCTGCTACTGCTGGCAGTAGTCTACTGCTGGCAGTAGTTAGCAGTAGCAGTAGCAGTAGCAATAGCAGTAGGAAACATATGATTGTTGCGAAATATGCGAAAGGGGTTGTCTGCTAAACATGATGGTGGGACAGTAGAAACAACATAATGCGCAAAGAAAAACACGCGATGAATATACCTACTGAGGTGATTTTCTACTGCTAGCAGTATCTACTGCTACTGCTGCTACTGCTACTGCTGGCAGTAACTACTGCTACTGCTGCTACTGCTGGCAGTAGATACTGCTGGCAGTAGTTAGCAGTAGCAGTAGCAATAGCAGTAGGAAACATATGATTGTTGCGAAATATGCGAAAGGGATTGTCTGCTAAACATGATGGTGGGAAAGTAGAAACAACATAATGCGCAAAGAAAAACACGCGATGAATATACCTACTGAGATGATGTATGTTCTACTGCTAGCAGTAACTACTGCTACTGCTGCTACTGCTGGCAGTAACTACTGATACTGCTACTACTGCTGGCAGTAACAGCAGTAGCAGTAGCAGTAGCAGTAGTTACTGCTACTGCTGCTACTGCTACTGCCAACTTCACGTTCATATATTAATGACTGATGCATGAAGGTAACTAATCTGTCAATCGATCTGGTCCGATCACATGTGGTGTCTAAACACCTTGTTAATTGGTGTTATTATCGACGCGTGGCGGTGTAATCTTATCTGACTAATTAGCTGGGAACACAGGATTTTATAATATGGATTAGAGCTAAAATCTGTTTTTTTGCCGGGCTACTGCACATTTTCTTTTGAAGAGCCGGACGCGAGATAGAAAAAAGTGGTAGTCCGGATCTCGACTTTTGGTAGCCCGCGGGCTCCGGGCAGAGGGTTTGTCGGACCCTGTACATGGATGATATTTTTATGCCCCGAAAGGGTCACCTCAGTTTTACCAAACTTTACCAGATTGTTGCTATCAATAAAAGCTCGGACAAGTTTGAAAACCAGCCAGATCGGACAAGTAACAGGCTATATTTTGCCTCGTTAAGACAATACGGCCTTCATTTTTCATCTGATCTTTACCAAACCTTACCAGATTGTTAAGTGTCCATAAAAGCTTGTATAAGTGCAAAAATCAACCAGATCGGACCAGTAACAGCGGAGTTATGGCCCTTGATTGAATTTAAAATGCTATATTTTGCCTCCAGACGATAGGGCCTTCATTTTTCATCTGACATTTACCAAACCTTACCAGATTGTTAGTGTCAATAAAAGCTCGGATAAGTGCGAAATTCAACCAGATCGGACCAGTAACAGCGGAGTTGTGGCCCTTGATTTAATTTAAAATGCTATATTTTGCCTCGTTAAGACGATAGGGCCTTCATTTTTATGCCCCATAAAATTTCGGGGGCATATAGTAAGCGCACCGTCCGTCTGTCCGGACTGTACCTTCGAAACCCCTGCATGGATTTTTGATTAACTTGGCACAAGTTATCACCATAACAAGACGATGTGTCACGCTCAAAACCCAGGTCCGTACATCAAAGGTCAAGGTCACACTTGAAGTTCATAGGTCAAAAAAAGGTACGCAATTTCGTGTCAGGACCATAACGTCACAACCCCTGCAGGGATTTTTAAATAACTTGGCACAAGTGATCACCATAACAAGATGATGTGTCGCGCGCAAAACCCAGATCCATACCTCAAAGGTCAAGGTTACACTTGAAGTTTATAGGTCAAAAACAGGTACGTAATTTTTGTGTCCGGACCGTAACGTCACAACCCCTGCAGGGATTTTTAAATTACTTGGCACAAGTGATCACCATAACAAGACGATGTGTCGCGCGCAAAGCCCAGGTCGTCAAGGTCACATTTAGAGGTCAAAGGTCAAATCGTGTCCGGTCAATAACTTTTGAATGCCTGGACGGATTTTCAAATAACTTGGCACAAGTGCTCACCACAACCAAATGAGGTGTCTTGCACAAATCCAGGTCCATGGCTCCAAGGTCAATGTCATACTTAGAGGTCAAAGGACATTTCGGGGGCATTTATCACTTACAGTGATATTTCTTGTTTATATTAAACATGTTACATATTGTGATGAAGCAGGAGAATCAAAAAGAGTATGATAATGGACCTTTGGAAACGGCCGAGCACGACACATACGAAATATTGCAGACTCGGTTTGATTGAGACTGTTCATGAGCGGTAGTGAAATATGCTAGCTTCCGCTCACGCCCTCTAGCCCCGGGTTGAGCAGATCTCAATATTCATAAAATCAACAGCAAAAAATGTTAACCATCCCGAAGATGGCATTCATATGGCGGTGGACATGGAGGATACGTCTTTCCTATGTCGTACGGCGTATGGTCCCAGTATCTAATAAAATGAAATGCCCCGAAGACAGGTGGAAGGAGATGCCAAGGATCGGTCGACATGCATCAGTCGCTACAGATGTCATGATTTTCAAGAAGTTGACCCATCCATAAACCAACTTCCAACTACATTTGCCATAATTTCTTTCACGAATAGTTATACTTTTTAATGTTTTTTATACCCATGTTTTTGAAGAAAAAAACACAGGGTATATTAAAATCGCCTCCGTTTGTCCGTATTTTGCTGGACTGGCACATATGCTTGCACTATTTTTCATAAGAAGGTTTTGTATAATTTGTATTCAGTTACAGTTGCAGACAGGGCTAGCTAGCACATGACATTTAATGACAGACTTTAACTCAGATGATTGTTTGAAGTGAGGTCTGAACTCTATACCCCACTCTAAAACACAGTGTGCTTCATCAATGACTAGATTTTTTTTTTCTGTCTGAAAATTTCAGGTGAGAATTACTTTCGGATGACTAAATATAAAAGATATTTCATTTTTCAATTTCTTTAAGTCACTCTTTGCTGTAAGGCACATGGCGATGTCTCCTAATTTATTTAACTGTTGCTGTATGATAGCATTCAATGGGACAATTACTATTACTAAACATCCAGTATCTGTGAAAGGCAATAGTTCATAGAAGAGAGACTTTCCAATTCCAGTCGGTAATGAGCAGATACAGTCCTTACCACCTAGTAATGACTTAAAGACTTAAAGATATAAGCAACATGTTGAAATGAAATGAACAGGACCTTCCCTGTTATTCGCCATTGTCTCCAAGGACAAACAATTTGAAAGTGACCGAAGATAACAAAAATACTGATATTTGGTGCAAAGTAGATTTTTTCCCCTACCCGTAATTTAGCATTTTTAGCTCGAGCTAATGCCGTGGTGCTTTATCCGTCTGTCCATAAACTTTTTTTTGTGGCGACTACTCCTCTGAAACTACTCCACAGATTTTCATGAAACTTCAAAAAAATATAACTCTTGATGTCTAGTTGATCCTAGCAAAATTTGATAAAATATAACTATTTAATTCTAGTTAAAAAGTACAACACAAATGTGTTTGAGAAATTTGTACAATAATGATCTGTAAAAACATACAACTCTCAGTTCTAAATGAATTGCAAAATAGGAAGCCAGAGAATATCTCAGAAAAACATCTGACCACTGACCTGTACTGGTAACCTGATCCTGCCAATTTATTATACTTGTGGTGAAGCTTGTCATTCCAATTATGACCTCCCAGATGGGAAACTTAGACATGTTTGCAGGACTGCATACAAAAACCCTTTTATTTCATCTTCTTAGCATATTATCTGTGATATCTTATGGACCCCGTATTCATTGGATTCTCTGTAATAAACTCATTTTATCCGAATTTACTGTATATACGAAATTCTGCGTTTCGAACACACTGGGTAAATCATAAAATCGAGGACCTGTTCTTTCACATATTTAAAAGCTTAAATTCGAAATATCTCTGAAGAGGTCCATCAACTACATATTCCCCCATTGAATTATACTTTCAGTGTATGCCTGACCCGATAATGTAATGAGAGGGGCAGGTAATCCAGACTAGCTGCAGAGCTACTTTTATGGCGATATCGGTGGAGCGTCGGCTTCACATGCAAGGGGTCCCGAGTTAAAACCCGCTGTGTGTCATTTTTCCGGTCCGATTACATTGGTGGAGAATCCGGGTAGGCATTGTTTGAGTTTATTCCCAGAATGGGTTAATTTCTCTGCTCATACTTTATATATATATATATATATATATATATATATATATATATAAGCTTACACAACTGCTCATTCATTATTGAATTTAACGACTGCAAAAATGATAAAATGCAAGGCTCTTGCTAACGAGTTCAATAAATTCAATAATGAATGATTCTATTTTACCGGGTATCACAAAACAAAAATACAAGAAACAAGAAAAGTCACAGTAAGTGACAAATGCCCCCGAAGTGACCTGTAAGTGTGACCTTGACCTTGAAGCAATATGAAACCAACAGATATATTTAAAAATTATTCAAAAAAATCAAAATATTATTCAAAAAACTAATTTATAAAAAAAAAAAATATTCAAAAAAAAAATTACATCAATAAAATTTAAAATACAAATATATATTTTTTTTTAAAAACTTAAAAAAATTCAAATAATGAATCAATCAAATTAAAAAAAAAATCAAAAAAATTCAAACATGTCTGGTTGTGCTTGAAGCCACGAACCTGAGTTTTGTGCGCGACATGTCATCTAGTTGTGGTGAGCAATTGTGCCAAGTTATTTGAAAATCTGCCCATGAATGTCAGAGTTATTAACCGGACACGAAAGCACTTTGTTTTCACCTTTGACCTCTAAGGGTGACCTTGACCTTGAAGCCACGGACATGAGTTTTTGTGCGCGACACGTCGTCTAGTTGTGGTGAGCAATTGTGCCAAGTTATTTGAAAATCTGTCCATGAATGTCAGAGTTATAAACCAGACACTAAAGCACTTTGTTTTGACCTTTGACCTCTAAGTGTGACCTTGACCTTGTAGCCACAGACCTGGATTTTGAGCGTGACACGTCGTCTTGTTGTGGTGAGCAATTGTGCAAAGTTATTTGAAAATCCATCCATTATTGTCAGAGTTATGAAGCGGACACGATTGTACAGACGAACGGACAACCTTTTGACCTCTAAGTGTGACCTTGGAGCTACGGACCTGAATTTTGTGCGCGACAAAACGTCTTGTTGTGGTGAGCAATTGTGTTAAGTTATTTGAAAATCCGTCGAATATTTCAGAGTTATGAAGCGGACACGATTGTACAGACGAATGGGGACGAACAGTCACGAACGGACAGACAGTGCGACTACTATATGCCACCCTTCGGGGGCATAAAAAGCCTACAAGGAACATGTTTCAGTGTAGCCCTCTTGTACTTCCTATACATGATGTTGCCTTTTGATGATGTATGTTTACATGACCAAGTCGTATGTTGATTCGGAATTTTCCGTAAACCATTAAACTACCTCGTTGATTTTCATAATCCTGCATTTAAAATGGTTACGGAGAAATATATTTGATTACATGTGTGTGTGTGTGTGTAGTTCTGAGGTTTAACGTCCCTCCACCAACAAACACGACAAGGTAGCCCTGCCGCGATGGGCACAATAGAGTCTGGACGGTATTTGATTACATGACTATATATTAATGGTTGTATTATTGACTTTTGAACTAAACAAATGTTTCCGAAAATAATGTGTCAAATAAATAAATGTTTCCGAAAATAATGTGTCAAATTGCATTGTTGTAAAATCCAAACAATACACTGGATAGATACCAAGTACATATACAACACTTATGACAAATACTTGTACAATAAAGGGAGATAATTACCAGTTATATACCTTAATATGCCACTAAGTGTATAATAACAAAACCATGCATAATAATTAACACAAGGACTGTCTATGCTTATACAATTTTGTGGATACCTAAAATACATATCTTATTAATATCATAATCATTACTACTTAGAATAAAACAAATTTTAGATAGATCATTCATCAAGTTAAATGATGGATAACACTGACTTATAGCATTTATCATTTAAGAACTCTCGGTGTCTACCATACAACATTTAAGTACAAAATGAAATTCATCTTCGATATTTTTTTGACATAACCGACATATTCTAGCGGAACTTTATAATGCTGCACTTCTTCAACAAACAATTTACTGTTGCTAATTCTAATTATTATATTGACTGAAAATTGCACATATAGCTTCAAGCACCACTTCTTCATACCTGCTGCACAATATTTAAACATGTGGGAATAATTGATTACTTCAGTTGGGAGTTCATATTCGCACCAAAAGTTGTCCTATGGCAACCGCAGGTACCCTGAGGCTCAATTTTCGGGTGCGGGCAAGCACCTGGGTAGAACAACCGACATTACGCAAGCAAGCTGAATGACTTCCTCACATAGATTCCAGGTCCCACTGGGACTCGGACCTACAGTGGTGAGGGTTAAGTGAAGTCAAGTCTTAGACTAACCAACTGGCCACAGACGCCGGAGTTATCTGGAAAAAAGACCCAAAAAACAGCCATTCCATCTGTTTGTAGAATTTATCCAATTACAGCTGCAAACAAAATAACATGTTCTGAATTTATTTAAGAACATGGTACTTGCACTAATTCTCCAATAGCTTGCATTTAATCAAAATTAAGACCACAGTGCCAAAGTGGTAGAGCGTCAGCCTTACAAGTGGCAAGTGGGAGGTCGTATGTTCAATCTTCGGCCGATTTATACCAAAGACTTCATAAAAATGGTACTTGTAGCTCCCTTGCTTGATGCTCAGCCTATAAAGGATAGTTCTATGACTGCTTGGCCTGGTGTCAGTGGGTTAGACATAATGTCATGTGTCTACAGTATCGTATTCCAGTGTGGCAGTACTATAAAGTTCAGCCAAGAGCTCACTGCTTTAATCGTGATAACCGGGTACAGGTAAATGGTGAATAATCGTTCCTTTAATAACCGGGACTCGAACCCAGGTCTCTGGTTTACCGTACCAGGGCTCTAACCACTGAGCTATCGAGGACATCCGGTTAGAAATTGATTATTCACCATTTACCTATACCCGGTTACATAAAACCCCACCAGATGAAATTCGTCCCTGATTTTCTAGTGGAATTAACTCCAGGCGGGCTCTCAGACTTATTTTCATACCGTTTCATGCTAACAGGCATAGTCCTGGATCTCGGACGAGCCCCCAAATATAACAGGTGATGAAAAAAAGTGTTCCTCAACCAGGACTCGAACCCAATAAGATATATCGAGGACACACGGTAAGGAATTGATTATTCACCATTTACCTCATGCATTAATTAAAATTACCAGCTTTATAAATGCAGTTTACCACTGCTTTGACATTGAGCTACTGCTTTTATGTGACAAGGTAGAATGTTTATTTTTTTATGCGGCGTTCGAACCCAACCCTGAGGCTAACAATTTTTACATGCGAACATCCTTGTAAGCAGCTCATAAAAATAATTTGAACTGAATGATGAACATCAGCACAGTATACAAGTTATTTAGAGCTGCCCACAGGTCGAGATGATCGCTATGATTGATTGATTGAATGTTGTTTAACGGCCCATCAACACAGTATAGGTTATTTAGAGCCGCCCCAGAGAGAGGGGAAGGATACATAGGAATCCGGGATCCTGCCCTACTCTAATTATCGAATAGATTCCTACGGTTCTTTAACGTGCTCGGAGGATAGACCGATAGGATAGACCGATACACGGGACTTCCCGGTTTACGTTCTCATCAGACGGACGAGGCTAAGGGAAAATGTCTTGCCCAAGAACACACTGACGAAACTCAGTGGCACCACGGAGGATTGAACCCGGGGCCTCCGGTTACAAATCCGTCGCGCTACCGACTGCGCCACGCCACAGCTCGCTATGAGACAGTGCCGTATTCATAATTCATCTATATGTCAATTGTCATACATGCGCAGTATTTTGGTAGTAGCGGATCATCGGTAGTAGCAGATCAGTTTATGTTTACATTTAATTTATTCAGCTCGTTGAGTAATTATCAACTTGGTGTAGCACCTTCAAGAAAAGTGAATCATTACTGCCTGAAGGATGGGAGTCTTTGAAATGAAAAAAAACTACAGTTAAAATGAAATAAATAATGCAGATAATGCTCATCATCAAAAGATCCACGATTTGGAGTTTTAAAATTTTCGGGGGCATTGATTCAGTAAACTGGCAAAATGGCAGATTTTCAACAATTAACTAACAGAAGTATAAAGCATAGTTCATAATAATTCTGGTTAGCATATTGCTGAGAGAGCAGAATCTAGTAAGACACTGTCTTGAAAGTTTCCTTTAATAGCTTTACCAACTTTAGCTACTGCTCAACTCAAACTTGTTGTTTTTTCAGCAGAGCTGATGCATTCAGCCGGTATTCAAAAGCTTGATGCAGACCAGCAATTGTTTTCATTTGTTTACATCCGGGTTAGCTAGGAAAAAAGATCCGAGATATTCCGAGTTACTGGCCGGATTCGTATCTAATAGTCTGTCGATATTATAAACAGAATAAATGCAGAAATACCAGTTTTTATGGACAAAAACTTAATACAATTATGTTTAATGATAATTTTCTTGCAAAAATAGTCATTTGTTTATGAAAAAAAGTGTGTTCAACGTGAATCGGAAATTACGTTTTCGGAAGAGCCATACCCCCCCTGCCCATATCACTTCAACAAATATTAATTAAACTCTATTTAATTGAGTGTAAGTGCTTCAACAGCAGTCCTTCCGGGTAGTTACGTCTCTTGAGGTAACTACAATGGATATTACTTGGCCTTTGCGCATAAAATATCATTACGTGGTCCGAGTATTAACTTTCATACCCCATCCAACCCCTTCTCCAAGAAGCGAAAACGGGGTTGGCTGGGGTGTGAAATAAAACCTTAATTTCGTCTGATAGAGTTTGCATATTGTAAAGTTAAAACATTTAATACGTAATTTTAAACAGGTAATCACATTATTTCAGTAAAAATGTTTTTAAACATGTTTTTTTGTCAAAATATCCGTTATAAAATCCTGCTAATATCAGCTTTCCCATCGCTTAATGGAATTAAGGCAGGGTCACGTAATGTAATAAAACTTAAAATAGGAGTGTGAACAATGAAGAACTTATTTTAAGAGTTGGGATCACTTAGATGGACAACACCAATCACCGTAGCTCTGGCTTCACGCATCTACTTCTAGGTAATAGTCGCACACACTAATCAAAAGCTATACAACATGACGGTCGAGTATGACTTGATGGGCTTTTGTTCATCTTTAAATTTGTTCTTTATTTCTGTGTGTGTTTTGTGGTTGACTGTCGTCCTTGAGTGCTGCTTTTCCTGATCGATTTTTATATTTTATATCTATATTTACCTTGACCTATTTGTTACATTTGGTAGATTTGATACATGTTTCATTCGGCTCATTCCGATAATATTTTCATTATTGCACATGATCAGTGAATAGTTTCTTAGAGTTTTATAGCTACGTAACTGCACATGAAAGAAGTGAACAGTTACCTGTGTTTTTTTCATTTTGTGCTATAAAGACATAAAAAAAGATTTATGTCGGGTGCGGGTGGAGAGAGGTACATAGTCATCATTTTAGGGAGGCCGGGTCCTAAGGTTTGCACGTTGATGACGACGATTTAAACATATTGTATTATAAGTATGCACCCTTCCCCTCTCCTCCATCCCACCCCAAACCAGGTTCTAGGGTGCACCAATCCTCACACTTACCCTACAGTCATCCCAATAAAACGGGACAGTGTAAATAAATAAATCCCCGCCATGAACTATTCTCTAACCAACAAGGCAGCATTAATAGGCAATATAGATAAAACACAAAGATGCTCATGTGTATATAAATGCAAAATAAAATAGCCTAGACAGCCACAAAGAAGGTACTCAGTGACTTGGCAGAAGCCAGAGCAACAAGAGAACAAACCATTGAAGGCACGATAAGACAAGATTGCAGACAAACATCAAACGTGACCGTCCTTTTGGGCTTTAGGTAGACGTCATCATATGGTCCATAGCCTGTCCGGTCATCGCACATTTAAAGAAGAAAGCATAGTGGCAAACTGTAAATGTGCCACCACCAAGCATGCAGTGCGTTGCAAACTGATAGGACCATAACCTTTTTTGATAAACCTTATAATACGTTTAACAAAGATAGTATGAAAGTGATCATTTTTCAGAAGTCAGGTTGTGGTAGTCCTTGTCGCTGAAGAGTTCTTAAATTACTTTTATATTTTGAAAGAAGATC
The DNA here is from genome assembly GCA_037043455.1 of Cyrtodaria siliqua. Lineage (NCBI taxonomy): Eukaryota > Metazoa > Mollusca > Bivalvia > Adapedonta > Hiatellidae > Cyrtodaria > Cyrtodaria siliqua. Next base: position 131,848 of record JAWPHD010003852.1, on the reverse strand, counting down.
AGGGTTACAATAATACAATTTTGCAAAGGGTTTACGAAGTTAATGGTAACGGTAACCCTGATGGAGTAGCGTTTTAATTATACAAAGATTACGAATATTAAAGTCCTCAACTCGAGTACAAGCTCTAGAAAAACGAATGTGAGACACATAGATCCCATAAGAAGTTGTTCTATTCTATCTAATTTGGGATAACTAACAATATCAAAATTGAAATCCTCTCTCTTGTCATATATTTTGCTAATTATTTCACCATTTTCAATAGAGAGATGTAAATCGAGAAAAGAAACGTTACTATAAAAAACACTCCGTCATATGTCTGATCACCTGAGACCACAAGGTCTGGGAAGTTTTGCCTTTAGGTCTGCTTTCAGTAAATGTTAAAGTTATATTTTTGCTCATATTCTCAAAATGCTTTCACGAATTACTCGAATTGTGTTCCTTGCTTTTGAAGGTCTCACAACACACTTCGATTTTACTGTGTTGGCCATAGGCAGTAAAGTCCAATTTTCCATTCAGAATCAAGCATTTACAGTCTAAAAGTATTTTTGGGGGAAAATACAGTTACTGCTGCTCATAAAAATCCACAAAATCTGGTACATAGCCCTATTTGGTGTTTTTTTTAATGTGAGTGGTGGCAGTCAATGTACTCTTTTCGGCTTTCACTAAACAGTTTGCACCTAAATTTACACGCATTTTGAGCACCCACAAATGAGTCACAGTTTGCTGTCAGTGTCGTCTAATCGCTGTTCATCCAATGTCACACTATTGTTTTCTCACCTGCAACAAGAAAAGAAAATATACATGGGCAATTATTAAAAAATCTCAAACCGAAGAACACACCCCTACTTTTTATGGTGTAAGAATCATCCTACAGTGACATGCCTACAGTCACATGCAAGGGAGCTAAGTGTGTAGTGATATCTGAAGGATCCCATCGACTGTATTTATTGTACATGCTCTTGTTTCGGCTACATACGCCAATTTGAGTTTGCGAATTGGATATTTGCTTTTAAGAGTTACCAGAATTAGGATTTCGACAATAAACATAATATTGATCTTGACTTATGTTACAAATAAGTGAGTTGCTGTTTGTAAAAGCATCACTTGAGTAGATTATATTGAAATACGGTACCTTTCTCTCTTGTTGTCTTTGCTGCTTCCATGAATACTCTTTCCAGTATTTTTTGACATTCACACTAGCGACGGTTAGTGCTGCGTGGCGGCTGTAAAACGTCGCCACGACTACGAATCAGTAATGCTATTTCCTACTTTACCTCGGGTTTTTCGAACCCAATATGTATGGCTTTAAAATAGTCTTAAACTGGCGCTTGGGAGCAGGAGAGTATTGCACCTTATATTAACTCTAGTGAACAAACTAAATAAAACCAATCTGCTGCTTTTCTTTCTTGTGTGTATTCGCTGCTTCCGATGGATTCCCTTTCCAGTATGAATTTAATTATAATTTATACAACGAAAACTAGTGTGTCTCAGGGCTTTATTCATCATCCATCAGTGTGAAATGGAGACTGATTTAAAGCATTTGCGCATTACTTGTAAATTTGAAGCACAGTATGATATATTTTTATATAATGTTTATTTCTTTATTTAAGCCAAATATGGCCCATGAAAATGCTTGAATTATACACACATCTAAACACAATGTATCACTGGTGAGATGAGCAAGAACATAATGCAGTTATATAGTAAGTTATGTAACAAACTAGATGAATACTAGCATTTCATTCTTTTGATCACATTCAACAACTCATTCATTTACGTAGTTCTTTCGTATATTATGTAAAAGACACGACATGTTTTAATAAGTTAGAAATAACAGCCATATGCAGTATGATTTAGTAAGTTTGTGTAAATATGGGACATATTCTTTCGGAAGAGATCTTTCTACAAAGCAGGTATTTATAAATATAAAGCTTTTAATAATAATTCAAAGCAAGTTTACTGTGTTATTTCAGTATTATAAGTATTCGTAATGCAAATGCCTTGTTTACGAACACGGATAACTCTCTGATTTCAGAATCGCATTTGCTGAGTGAATTTTAAGCTTGGGTGTTTCCAAAGTATTTTTCAATATATACATTTTTTAAATTGTAGTTTTTTCTTTCAATCACAAAATGATATTCGTCGTCCAACAGGTTTCATTGTCTACATTTTCTATCTTGATACACTTACAAGCTTCCGCCACCGGCCACATTTAATTTCTAATCTATGAGATAACAGCCTGAGTTTTATCAGAGCAAAGCGAAATTTAGCAATCATTACTATATCTAGATACGCTTTGAACTTAAAATAGCGCTCTTGTAGATATATTTACTTCTGCGTCCAATTCTTGAATAAATACATCGGGTCATAACTGTTGTGATACACATTTTAATATGTTTAATAAAGATTGTATGAAAGTGATCATGACCAAGGATCTTACGAAGCTTGAAAATTACGTTACCATAAAAGTATGGTTGTCATAGTCCTTATCACAGAAGAGTCTTAAATTACGTAATGTTTTAAAAGCAGATCAGGGTTACGAGTAATATAATTGTGCAACTGATGTTAACGGTAGTCCTTATGGAGTAGCTTTTCAGTACTACAAAGGTTACTCATATTAAAGTCTTCAACTCGATCACAAGCTGTAGAAAACCAAATAGGTTGAGAAACATATACCACATAAGATGTTGCTCTGGGACCATCACGGTTTAAGTAGAGATACATGTATATCAATAAGGATCGATACTAGTACCATCTCTCGTGTTTGGCGCTTGGAATTATGGGGGAAAAGTAGTCCGGTCAAACACGCAGGACACGCCAGTGAAGACGATATTTAACAAAGACAATCCTTGTACGTATGGAAGAATCGTGTGAAGAATTCGTTATGGGACATGACTTTGACTTCATTTAGAAGTAATATAAAATAGTCAATGCCCAGATAACAGGAAATAATTTAATTAGAACGCGTTATGTTTCAGTAGTGAATGTGCGCACCGAATTACTGCACCGCGGATGAAGTCCTGAAAAATCAGGAGGGCACCTGCCGAATATCAGTGATCAATATGACGTCATTATGTATCAATAAGATGTATAATGCAGACTATAACTGTCAATGATTCATCATATTGGAAGAAAGTGTTTTAAATAAATGTTCACTTGACGTGTATATCTCTATATTATTCAATCATGTCGACTGTGTGAGGTATTTTAATCCCAAATCATGTTTTTGTTTTTTGTTTGTTTGTTTGTTTGTTTGTTTGTGTGTATGGTAATTCACGTCAATTTCAACACAAGGAAGGTTATATGTGACGGTCGATTTTTTGTACAAACATGATTGTCTATAATAATACTTTGTGCAATGTCAAATTTGGCAAATCAGGCCCGGAATTCACCAACCATTCTTCAAACTTAGACTTGAGCTCAAGTTCACAAATATTTCCATGCCCTTCAAAGATAAACACTCGTAAGAAGTTGCTATTTATTAGTATGCATCAATGATCATATTTATACACAGCAGCATGTTATCAACGTTTATTCTGTAAATTTATAGAAATATTTGTGATTGAAATTTGCATACTTGAACCCTTTTGTGTTTGTGATGTCGTTTGCATTTATTATTACTTATGCCTTCTTGTTTGTCTGTGTGCGTGTTTGTTTCTTTGTGTTGTGGTTGAATGTCCTCCTTGAATGCTACTTTCGCTGTCCGATCTTTTTATATTTCTTAAAGGGATTGTAGCGACACAGCCAAACATGCTCTTTTATTGAGAGTTCTGAAAAAAGTGCAAAAAGGTGAAAGAATTATCAAAAACGGATGATAAACAAAAAAGATATGACCATTTGAAGGTTGTACAAAAGGAATATGGGAGCCGCCATTTTGAAAACGATGACGTCATAGTTCCATATGACCATATATGGAATATTGATAAATATCATTTAAAGCAAAGCAAATCACTGCAAATGAATGCAGTCTCCTTAACTGGGCATATAAAGCATTATTGACATAAGTTATACATATTTATCATACGGTTACTTTAATTTTTTCCCCTATAAATGAGTAATTTTTCATATTTATCAATATTCCATATACGGTAATTTAGAACTGTGATGTCATAGCTCTAAATATAGCGGTTTCCATATCCGTTTCAACAGAACCTTCAAACGATCATATCTTCTTAGTTTATCATCTGATTTTGATAATTCTTTCACCATTTTCTAAGTTTTACAGAACACTTAATAATAAAGACTGTTTGGCTGTGTCGCTATATTCCCTTTAAGTCTAAGAATATTCTCAAGAAAGGTAGGTGAATTCAAGGCCAGATATGTCCAATATATACATGATAATCTTTGCGTTTTGCTTATATTGCCTATTAATGCTGAATAATTTGTTAGAGTTTAAAGCTTGGCGGGATATCTTCATTTTATTCTGTCCCGTTGATTTGGGATAACAAATGCGTATTAAAGGGTGAGATTTGGTGCACCATAGATGACACTGGGGTAAATGTGAGATTTACAGTACTCTAGAATCAGCTTTAAGAACCTATTGACCTTTTTGTCAACGACCGTTTCATTGTGTTACCTCTTTTATGTGTGTCATGTACGATTATATATCCATGACACTGTTGTTTGCTTTGAATGGCCGATTTTGTTTGACTGTGTTTGTTACATTTTGCATGTTTAGTGAATGATCCATTTACAGTTCGCCACTATGATTTTCTATTTGATTGTGGATCCTATGGTGACGTCTACCTAAATCCTTAAAGGACGGTTGCGTTTGTCTGCAGTATTGTCTTGTCGTGCCCTCAATGGTTTATTCTATTGTTGCTCTGCTTCTTCCAAGTCATTGAGTACCTTCTTTGTGGCTTTCTAAGCTATTGTTTTCTTTGTATTTATATATACACGAGCACCTTTGTGTTTTATTTATATTGCCTATTAATGCTGCTTTGTTGCTTAGAGAACAGTTTATGGCGGGGATTTCTTTATTTACACTGTCTGTCCCGTTTTATTGGATGACGGTAGGGTAAGTGAGATGTTTTTAATGCACTCTAGGACCTGGTTTAATCCCCGCCCCCCCCCCCCCCCGCCCCCCCCCCGCCCCCCCCCCCCCGCCCCCACCACCCCACCCACAAGGCGGCATTTTTTGCTACTGACCGTTCCAAGTCGGTAGCCCTATTGACAACCATTTTTATGTTGTGACGTCATATGCCTTTACATTGCCATTCATGTTTTCTTTTTGCGTGTGTTAAAACGGCTTATCTATGTTCTTTGAAAGCTGCATTTCCTGTTAAACTTTTATACTTTATATATATATATATATATATATATGCATGTGTTTTAACCATTTAATCATTAAGTAATCGCTTACTATATGGCACGCGCTTGTTTGGACACAATGAGGCGGATTTAGTAGAAGCGCGAAAGTATTAAGAGGCGTGGTTTCGTAGAAGCGCGGCGAAAATGTAGGGCAAACATAAAGTAAGTTAAGAAGTGAAATTTTAACAATTAAGAAACCCCGGTCAGTCGCTGCGCTCCTTCCCTTAGGGTTTCTTAATTGTTAAAATTTCACGTCATAGCCTCTAACTAATACTAAGTTTGCGATGTCATCTTGCCTTCATTGCGGTCCTTGAATGCTATATTTCCTGTTCGAACTTTATATCTATTATTAGTTATAGGATTTCCACAATGCAGATGTTTAACTTCTGTTTCTACTTCTGCACTTCCGGAAACAATCCCAGATTCTTCGACACTAACATTGTCAATCGTCAACGCTCCGCCAATCCCGTCATTCCTCGGGATCCCGCCTCGTGAGTATCGCGGCGCTTCGGTATGTTCAAAATCTTCACATTCTGTTAGCCGGAAGGCAACGGCACAAAAAATAGTGCACTGTTGCTAAGCTGTTGCTACATAAACATTATGGCCGCTTGCCACACGTGTTGATGTATGATTTGCGTTGCATGTTTGTTATTTACATCACAGATCATGAGATGAAGGTTTTATCACTGCTTTCACGTAAATAAACCATAGATGGAGCAATCGGCTAAATGGCATTGCAAAATGTTGAAGATAACTTTGATTTTGAATGCAAATTCGTTTTGGCGGGAATCTGACGCGCGTCACGCTAGTATGACGTTACCAATATGGAAACCTGCGTATTACATTCGAGTCCATTCGCAACATCTCGTACACTGCTTCGCAGCATGGCTCGAATGTAATACGCTGGTTTCCATATTGGTTACGTCATACCAGCGTGACGCGGGTCAGATTCCCGCCAAAACGAATTTGCATTCAAAATCAAAGTTATCTTCAACATTTTGCAATGTCATTTAGCCGATTGCTCCATCTATAGTTTATTTACGTGAAAGCAGTGATAAAACCTTCATCTTTATTGTAAATAATAAAACATACAACGCAAATCATACATCAACATGTGTGGCAAGCGGCCATATTGTGTATGTAGCAACAGCTTAACAACAGTGCACTATTTTCTGTCCCGTTGCCTCCCGGCTAACAGAATGCAAAGATTTGAACATACCGAAGCGCCGTGATACACACGAGGCAGGATCCCGAGGAATGACGGGATTGGCCGAGCGTTCACGATTGCATTCGAGTCATGCTGCGAAGCAGTGTACGAGATGTTGCGAATGTTACATTGTTTTACTTTGTGAATGATGTAACTATAGTATTGCAAATAAATACAAACGTTGAGTTTACTTAAAGCTGTACAGTCCCTATTTTAACTGATAACAACTCATGAATATGAATGAGTCACGTGTGAAGTAGTTTCAAATCGACGAACACCCCAAAGTCGGTATATAAGGAGAAATCGATACGTAAAATTTCACATTTTTATTTAGCCTCCGTACAGGTACCATCGATAATATACGGCCGCAGAATATATGTGATAAAAAAACAGTTGCCCGGAACGGGATTTGAACCACAGCCTTGCACTTGTAAGATTTGAAACATGTACGCTGAACCTCTAGACCACTGCTATCTATTGGTATTTTGTAGCATTTTTAACACTAAATAGGCATCACGTAATAACAAGAGCGCGCACACAATCTCATCAAGCGCTAAATAACAAGTCGATATATGGTTGATTTGAGACGAAGTAATAGTTTCATATTGATAAGATATAGTATTACACACACCAGGCAATGTTAATTTACACGTGCGACAATATGGACTGCATATTTATTGATCCATCTTTAGTTGCGTTCAAATATGTTAAGTTATTTTGCCTCATAATATATGGTAGTTAGTATACTATTTTCTCAAATAGCGTTGTAGTTCAGTGGATAGAGCACAGGACTTGAAATCAGAAGGTCGTGTGTTCGAGCCCGAAAAGAAGCCAACTTTTTTTTTTTCGGTAAAAATTACTGTTACCTGTGTATAGGTACGATGTGCACTGGTCGACGTATATACAGTAAATGATTTCATGCGCTACATTTGCTCGCTTAAATACCCGATTTCGACATGAGCTGGTGAACATGAAGTTACAAATAAAGACACGCCTACAAAGAAGAAATCGATTGATATAGGGACTCTGTAGCTTTAAGGATTGTTTTTCATTTTTTGCGATGTTATCGATGTTTAACACGTCAATGATGGGTCACAGATTGTATAAAACCGCGTAGCGCAGCGAAGCGGTTTTATACAAAATGTGTTACCCATCATTGACGTGTTATACTTCGATAACATCACAAAAAATGAAAAACAATCCATATAATTACAAACTTATATCAATGATAATTTTTGCTGACAGTGATTTTTATTTCACATGCCCCAGTAAGCTCTAAATTAAATTAATTTCAGTTGAACCGATCACAGGAACTGGTCACTTTTAATTTTTGCCTTCTATTATTATAATTGTCTATAAAGGACTTTAATGGGAAATTTTGGAAAATGCTGGTGTTCTTTTTCAGAGGTCAAGCAGACGTTCGAAACAATCTCAGTTACATGCACACTATATACTAACATGTGCAGAAATAAATTTCCTATCCAACAATACCTTTCTTCCTACGATCCCTTGTAAATTCGCTGAGATATCCGAGTTCAAAGTCACCAAAGTGCAATTTCAGGCTACTCGTCGTTTGTTTATGTCCCCTATGTAAACAAATGAAATTTACCGAAAATCAGGTGTCCGTTAATTCCGTTAATTTCGGCGCAGTATTCCAGCTTCAAATCACAACCAATTCACTAAAGTAAAGCATCGATACGTAAATAAATCCATATTTTATCAGTTTGCATAGTCCGTATCACGAGAAAGTCACACAACAACGAGTATTTCGCCACTTGTTATCGGCACTAGCAGACTTTACAAATGAAACCGCCATTTTCAAATGAATTACGGGGCCGAATGACGTCATAATGCGAACCTAACAGCTATGGTAAAAAAAAAAACTTTTTAAAATTATTCTTGAATATATTATTAAATACGCTTGTGCTTATCCATAACACTATTATTGTGATTATATAATAGTGTTATGGATAAGCACTAACGTATTTTCTAATATATTCAAGAATAATATTAAAAAGTAAAAATACTTACCATAGCTGTTGGATTCGCATTATGACGTCATTCGGCCCCGTAATTCATTTGAAAATGGCGGTTTCATTTGTAAAGTCTGCTAGTGCCGATAACAAGTGGCGAAATACTCGTTGTTGTGTGACTTTCTCGTGATACGGACTATGCAAACTGATAAAATATGGATTTATTTACGTTTCGATGCTTTACTTTAGTGAATTGGTTGTGATTTGAAGCTGGAATACTGCGCCGAAATTAACGGAATTAACGGACACCTGATTTTCGGTAAATTTCATTTGTTTACATAGGGGACATAAACAAACGACGAGTAGCCTGAAATTGCACTTTGGTGACTTTGAACTCGGATATTTCAGCGAATTTACAAGGGATCGTAGGAAGAAAGGTATTGTTGGATAGGAAATTTATTTCTGCACATGTTAGTATATAGTGTGCATGTAACTGAGATTGTTTCGAACGTCTGCTTGACCTCTGAAAAAGAACACCAGCATTTTCCAAAATTTCCCATTAAAGTCCTTTATAGACAATTATAATAATAGAAGGCAAAAATTAAAAGTGACCAGTTCCTGTGGAACCGATGAGCCAAATCACACATTTTCAAATTTGAAATCTACCCCACCCAAAGGTACAATATAGATCTAGGCCTAGATCTTTATGTTTCCAAACAAAAATGTTTCTAGTGGCGTAGCTGTTTTTAGTAACAGCAAACCCCGACCGAAAACCTTTTCCCTGATAGGCTTTGCTCTTTTTATCCCAAAAGTTTCTCCCCAAACTCGCCAGAGTGCACCATTTTACCAGCGAAAAAAGGTTTAAAATATCGGTTGTTCTTATTGATTCAGCTTTTTAAAATACTGTACACATAATCAAGCGTTACGATTGTAATAATAAGATAAAATGTTTACCGTTACTGAATATATGTTTAAATCCGCTGTTTATTTACATTTGTTGTGACTTATGGTTTAAAAAAGTGACGTCATGTAACGTTCGTTACGTCATCGTGAATATGAAAGAAAATCAGGGGCGTAGCCAGGTGAAAGGTCGGAAGCCGGAGCCGTTTCATTTTTCTTGATATAGTGTTTGGAAGCCCGAGCATACCCCAGATCCCTTTCGCCGCTCAAATCAAATGTTGGGCTTCCATTTTAGTCTGCGCCTGCACAGCTGGAACTATTTTATTTTGACGCGTTATTGAGAAATAACAGGACACTTTTAAGAATGACTAACTAATCACAATGCAGTAAATATGTGTATTGTTCGCAGTTTGTAATTATAATTGTATGATAAAGCAACCATGGCGTACAATGGTGTTAGAAAAAGATTGTAGACATGTTTGCTTGGATACACCCCTTCGTTTACATGTATGTTAAAGACCTATATTTATATTTATTATATTTATATTTGATCTAAAGTCAAAATGGAACTACCACATAAGTGTTTGTATTTATTATAGTTATAACGTGTACATGTGTGTTTCTTCTAAACAACAACAAAATAGTATGTATCTATACATTAGATAATACTCAATATAGCAATGCCATTAAAAGAATAAAACTGCGTTCGGGCCTAAAAGTGTTTGATGCACTGTTATCAAACAATATTTATTTAAAAGGCTTTGAAAAAAATGAAAAAAGCTGAAGGAATTATTCAAATGCCAAGAAAATAAAGGAGATATGACGTGTTTTTGAGATACCGGAAAAATTTCTCGAGGGAGAGAAATGGCCCCGATATAAGAACTCATGCTAAACGAAGGAGAGAAATTACTCCGATATAAGAACTCGTGCTAAAGGAGAGAAATTGCCCCGATATAAGAACTCGTGCTTTGAAATTGCCCCGATATAAGAACTCGTGCTAAAGGAGAGAAATTGCCCCGATATAAGAACGGGGCAATTTTTCGGGCCAATTTAAAGCACGAGTTCTTATATCGGGGCAATTTCTCTCCCGAGGCCTTAGAGTCTATATTAGATATATAGATTTCTCTCCCGAGGCCCTAGAGTTTATATTTTCGGTATCTCAAAAACACTGGGTATTAAACTTTATATTAAATATTGTGTGATGATTTAAACGGAAAAAAACACTCTATGTTTGTTATTTTTCTTTATTATATATTCTGTGATGAATTATAGAAATTTCCCAGTTTGAGAAAAGCTATAACATATCACTTCCTCTACTTAGTGTGCAAGCTAGCACTGTAGCCAAATGTTATGAACTAAACGATAGACGTCACGATATTACGTCACGAATTGACGTCATGATATTACTCCGCGCTGTCGCCAAAGGAGTGACAGAAGAAGGAATACTTGTGTCAAAAGACGATTGGAAAGAAATTCATCACAGAATATATATTATATAGTTTAATTAACATTTTTTGTCGTGATACGGAAAATAATTCACTCGTGAGAAATATTCGTGCGATATAGAAACTCGTGCGAAAACGCACTCGTTTCTATATCGCAAGAATCTTTCTCACTCGGGAATTATTTCCCGTATTACTTCAAAAATGTTAATTAAACTCTATTTCATTCCTTCTTTCATTCTTAGTGCGCAGTGATACATACGCATTTTTACACCAGTTTGCACGAGTACGCCAAGACGACGTTACCTCATATAAACAAAACAAGTGGAACCGGAACTCTTCGTTGATTTCCGTAATCAGTATTAAAAAATAATCAAAAAAATAAAAAATTTAATCCAGTCATATAATATGCATTATATCAATACAGTATGTTTCGTCGATCTGTAAGTTCGAATTGTATATAACATTCACCAATAACAGTGTCATTTGTATCTGCTGAAAACAGTCTAGCGCCCTCTTTACTCGCTTTTACGCCACATCTACTGTCCCCATTTCGTCAGGACTTCACTCAAAAGCCCCTCCGCCATTTTCGTTATGTTCACGAAGTAGTATGGTGTACTACTGATATACGTCTCGTTTTCCGCCAAGTTTCCGCCTGGCTTTGCCGCAATCACTGTAACGGGATCGTACGACCTGTCTGTCATGTTTATAATCGTACCGTATTGAATCTGAAATTACAAAATCAAAAATTATTATGCTTAAAGGGATGGGATTCTTATTTTGAAATAATACAAGTGATTAAACGATAGGTCACATATTCTCGCCATGTAGGTCTCTTGGAAACTTAAATGAGCATATTATGTGGCCTTCGGAGATTCTTAACTACAAGGATATGAAACAGTAGCAATTTACATCTTAGTTGTCAAACTGTTATAGTATTAAAGAAGAACATTATTATAGTCAATGCAAAAAGTTTAAACATGTATATATTTTAATCGGAGGAAAATTAAGAGATTTTATAAAATACATATATACACTGAACAAAATTCCTAATTAATCACTTTTGTATCTTGATTATTTTTTTTTATTTTAAATATATTTTAGAATAGATATGTGATAAGTATTTTGTTTTGACCCATAGTTTGTAAAACATTTATTTTTTGTTTAAATTGTTAGATCTTTTGAGAGTTACCCTCCCTTTATATGAAAACATGAAATGTGCTGATAAAACACATAACATGAGTCAAAGATCGCTTAAAGATATAAAATTCTTAAAATTGGTATGAAATAATAGAAAAAAACATAAAAATGTGTCCCATTTATCGCAGATTCTCCGTCTATAAAAAAATAAAATATAGATAATCTTAAATTACCTCCCTTTAAATTGAATATTGTTTGAAATTCAAGTAACTGTAATTCAGCGTTAACATTAAATATTTCGAAAATTTCTTTTGCAAACGCATTTGTAGTGGTAATGCTAGTAAAACATGATGTCAAAATAATTTTAACTGACATATTTTAGAATTAGTAACATCGAAAGCTTCACTAATTCGAAGTACCAATCCTATATACCCAGTTGTATAAGTGTTACAACTTATTTCTAAGAAAAAACATTGACTTAAAAGTTTCAAAATATGTTCATGCAATCCGAGCAGACGATTTACACTTGTTATTTTGCAGTTTAACCGTATCTCCAATCAAGCTCAAAATACACAAAACAATGAGAATATTATTGACATATTCTTAGGTAGGTACATAGCAATTTGGTTTAGTGTATATTTTCTCGTTTAAAGACCGCGATTTCGCTATAAAGTGTTGAAATAAATGATGGCTGCAGATAATGTACACTTGTGTCTGCCAAAAAAAATAATTTTTCTTCATGCAGGGCCGGAACCAGGATTTGAAATTTTGGGCTTGGGTGCCACATTTTGACCACAAATTGACAAGTAAAACACAACGTTCTCGATACATTATCAACCCTTAACCCGCTAAGCACGACTATAATAGCCTTTGCAGGTTACAATGACCGGCTGCTGATCAGTCATTTTTACCAAAACACCCCTTTGTCACATAAATGGAATGGTCTTCATTCAAAGAAAGAACACTCCATTACATATAAGTAGCGGGTTAAATGTTAAACGCATAGCACATACACTTTACGCATCATTGTATGAGATAGGGCGTCCCTTCACCACTAAACTCCACTAAAATTGCGCCTGGTCCATGTTATTGAATTTACCTCTTTTATCAATCTGGTGCTGTTGTTGGTAAGGTACAGAGTATATAATGTGGCCAATCGTTTTTGCAGTGTTGCATTTCGTATCAAAATTGCTTCGCCACAGACTGAAATATTTATAAATAAATTGGTTAATGAACAGTCGTTTTATACATTGTTCGCATTTACTTTTAATAGTGCAATAATATACGAGCAATAGTTACACAAACAGCAAGATAGATAGATGGTTTATTCAGCAGGTCATATTGCCTACTGACCGTTTCAAGTCGGTAGTCAAGTCTTCACCTCTCTGTGTATGATGTATTGTCCTTTTCAATGCATATTTAATTTGCTCTTTGTGTGTGGTACAATGCGGACCTACGGTGCCATTGCGTTTGGTGGCTGTGGTTTATATAATATAATTGTTCTCATTGTTTTATTAATTTGATTAAGAGTCGCATAATTACTGCCCTTAAAATGAGCTAAGAAAAATTAAAGTTTCGCTAAAAGTTAAATGTAATTAACATGAATACATTAAAGTAAAACATAGGGAACGTTGCTGATGTGCACTGTAAATAAGATGCGTACTTGCGGTAATGAGTGTGGTAGTGTTTCCTGAGATGAATGGAAGGCATTTGGGACATTTTCCCATGCATTCTTCTTTAGTTTTGACTGCACGACGGTTCAAGCTGTGTACGTTTTCCTGGAAGGAGTCTACGGAACGACGTTTTCGGCCAGTAAAGACGCCTGTAAAAATAAAAAAACAAAAATAGACTGCACGTACAATACAAAACAGTATATCAAAACTTAACGGGATACTGAAGGTCTCACAGTAGTATTATCTCATCTTTTAGCTTAAGGACTTAAAAACAAAATGAAAACAGACATTTTTGACATTTTCTCAAGTTTAGGCAACTTTTGATTTGAAAAAAAATGTTTGCTTTGCTTTATACATATGCGATGTTAATGACAGATGATACAGCAAATCTCGTCTTAATATATGGTTCCATTCCAATTTAAAAATGTCAGTCGTTTATGACCGAAGTACCATATTTCCATAGATAGGATATAAATTTTGTATTTTAAATTTTGTCACATAAACATAAGCAGGAAAATGGAGGCATGTCTAATGGAATCTTCATCTTTTATCTTATCTCCCTCTGAGGTTGCTGTCCTCATATAACATAATAAGTGTTAACGGAACGTAAAACACCATTTCATTATTTCACGCACATGTTGTTCTAGCTTAGGTTTGCAAAATAAACATTTGATCAGTCTATTGTCTTAAGCTTATGCTAGTTGTTTGTTATGTTTACATGTTTTATGTTTTAGCTGTATTTTTAATATATACTGAAAGGAAAAAGAAACGCATAATCAAAAGATTGCCTATACTACACTATTATATACACCTAATTCTACGTCATATTCATATATATCTTAACGTGTTTTGTACAAAAAGGTGCTAAAGCTAATTACAGAAAGGACAACACTGTCATATAGCAGACATTTTAATCAAAGTATACGTTGTTACACAAAATTCATAAATGTTGAAGTTTCCCTTGAAAAAGTCAAGCCTTTTCAGTATGTATTTAATGTTAAGAGATTGCAACGTTTAAAGCCTAAGTTTGCTCACCTGCTTGAGCCAAATGCGCACTGTGTCGATAATGAAACTTTAAAGGGGTAATCATTGGTGTGTTCGGTGATGTTTAAACTTTCTTTCCGAAAGGACAAGCCTAATGTCGCCCTGTACCATTCGATTAGCAGTATCATATTAAACATACAATAAATAGTGGAAATACCCATTATGCGTTTATTTTTTCTTTCGGTATACATGCATTGCTTTGTATAAATTAGTGTCTCATAGGCCGATATCTGCCCAAAATCAAATATATTTTAATGTGTTGTACTGAACGTTGTGTATGCCATATTATTTATTTGTGACACTTTAATAATCATTTACCTTCTCCTTCTTCGTTTTCTTTATTCTATGTAGTAGACCTATTATCAATTATATCAATTTCAGAAGAAGACTGGCCAATTAGTCCAATTTACAAATAAATAGGTATGGTTTAGTGCTGCAAACATATAACTGCGTCAAATATATGTTAATCTACGGGTGTCAATGAATTTTACGTACCTGTAAAGCTATTCCAAAGGTTCGTAAGAAAGTTGCCAATGTCTGTTGCAAAACCGCCAAAATCCCAGTTAATATCGTCAAACTTAAACTCCTCCGGTACAAAGGTAGCTTGAAACCAGTTACCCATGTCTTTCCATATGTTCATATTAATGAAGTCAGTACTGATGTCGGTAAAGAAGCTTTTCGTTTGATCCCAACCAAACTAGAAATTAAACAAGTTAATATAGTTTGTATTAGATTAGACTAAACTAGGACAAAGTTGACGGTGCGCCATCGCAACTACCCACATTTCGTCCTCTAATGGTCTATAGATGGTGGAAGGATTGAAAACTAGCTTGAAGGCAGAATATGCTTTTAAACTGAAACAGTTGACAAAACACTCGAAAGCGTTGCAGTATAAGAACATTACGATAACAAATAAACTGAATAAAATTAAACTGTGCACAATATGCCGAATAAATATCTGTGTACTAATTACGCTGTATCCACTAGGCTAAGCACAACACAGGAAGTGTGCAGATCCAAATGGTGTATTCATAACACAGGTAATGTTTATGTAAACACAAGGATTAAAAAGTCAGCGTGCCTTTTTAACGAAGTGTACGTTTTAATCAGTTGTTTCTATTAACGGCTTGGTACATCAGCGGATTTAATGCAAATTTGACGATAATAGTATACACAAATACTTGACACAAAGTCTCTATCACCTCCGTTAAGGTTAATAATAAGCATATTCTGAATTTAATGTAAAGTACTCTCAAAAACCTTCAGTTAAATACCCATGATACTATTGTTTGATTGTTTCATCGTTTTACCTGTAGGCATGTGTCCTTGAGTCCTTGAGGATCTCGGAAGCATTGCAAACCAGCTTATCTTACTTTAATACCCATATGATGTTCCATTGAGTTTTCCCCTTTTTTTACAACTTGCTTTTAGACCATTTAGCAAACATTAAAAAACACGTTAAATAATTATATGATACATCTTGAGTCCGTATACAACAGTACTACTTATGTCCCTATATAACTGTACTTGAGCCCTATATAACTGTATTTGAGACCTATATGACTGAACTTGAGCCCTATATAACTGTACTAAAATACAACCCCTTCCCACTCCACGCCATCCCGCCCTCCCAAAGTATTGAACATGAACGAAAGCATATGACCCTGTACAGTTTGGGAGAGATAATCTAAGATATAAAAAATACCTCTATTTTTTAGAGAATTAATGAAGAAAAAAACGTAATATTAAATAACTTTATGAACTCTGAGGTTTTGATAGGACATTTAAAAGACACGATAGTGGACTGAGTTGTATTGGAACACGTTCGGCAGTAATTTAAGTGATTAATTAATGCAACAAGCCAACTGCACTTTTCAATAAAGAATTGCTCAACATTACGTTTATGTTGTTCCTCGTTGAATCTTCTGAAATATGTACAAGATTAAAACAAGGTTAACTTATGAAACTTACCCCGATCATATCCTTAATGTCCCTGAAAAGAAAACAAAATGTACATTTGCTTAATAATTTAGACAATGTAATAATTACACATAATAAATTAAATTTGAGCCGAAACACGCGAAAACGACCCTTTAGACTAAATTTTGACATTTTATATTTTTTTATGTTTATGAAACACGTTGATTTTCTCTTTAAACATCTCTTATTTTATGTTGATATCTTAATTAAAAATGATTTTATCTCAATTTGCAAATTAAAGATTGTATTAACCATTAATTTCGACGTTGACGTCGGCGTCTTGGACGACGTCGTTGATTAAATAACAACAAAAAACATAAGCAATTACCATTTTCTATAGCATCAACTATTTATATTAATAAAACATATTCCCTATGATATAATAATTAGGTAAAACCCGGAAGTGACGAGAAATGATTAGTAATTAATTGATTACCGGCCGACGTCATAACTTTTTACTTTATGACGTTGTTGTTTAAACGTCCGAAGGGACGTTTTCGTGTGTTGCGGCTGATATATATTTAGCGTGTTTGCGTATAATTTTAAAAATGCATCAATGACGCCGTTGTTAAATGTGATTTATATGCCTATCGTAGTCGAGTACACAACCAACATTCTAAAAACGAGTAGTTTCATAGCTTGGCAGGTATTCCCTTGAATCCTACTTTTTTTGTGTTGCCTGCGTAGCATGGTAGACACTTGGGGGCCACAATGTTTCTCGTCGCCGTCCTTCCGTCCTTCCGTCCATCCATCCGCCCATCTTCTAGTGTGTGTTCACTATATCGTATGAATTGAGAATGGCACTGATGTTTGTTGAGAATGAGAACGCCCTCCCTCACCACCCCTCCCCCGCACACACACCATATTTGAAACGTTCATACGCCATTGAATAGTGAGTACCTATCCTATATGTGTCAACGTGTAAAAGAACGATATGTAGACTTATGGGAACGACTTACATTTGGCATGCGCTTAAGGCGCAAGTCGCACACACCGCATATTGTGCGTTCACTGAGGCATTGCAAGTTACAAAATCGGTCTTCAACACTTCAATCAGGGCTACAAGTGCTGTCCTTTCTGCAATAACATGGTCACGTACGTCGGAGTAAATACTCCTCTGAATAGCTGGAAAGAAACACATAAAAGTTAAACGCAAGTAAATAAGCAGCAAACAAAGTAAATAATAAATTACTGTTTTAATGTGTATTATATACTGAAGCGAAAAGAAACGCAACTCGGCAATTTCCGCTGTATATTGTATGTACAATATGCTGCTGTTAATCGAATGGTACATGGCTACGTAAGACTTTCCTTTCGGAAAAAAGCACATAACACAGCAAATAATACTCCTTCAACGTTTCAATATTGACATAGTATTTGGCTCAAGCATGTGAGCAAGCCTATTGTTTGGGGTGCTTGTTTCAGCCAAAGGGTTTTCTGCAGTAACTTGAGCAATTTAAATAATACGTACATCAGTTATATATTACTAGAACTGGCATTTTTAGTGGTGAATAAAACTACTTTACTTTTGAAAATCGGTTGTGAAATAAATAGTTTACAGCCAAAATGATTTTTTGATGGGGCTTTTCCTATATAATTCCTTGTTGGTGGGACAGCAGAAAATTACGAAATTTCAATTAACTTCAGTCATCCTTCATATTTTGCTATAAAACTTTCAGGGTGTCTTACTTTACTGATATCCCACAATTTAAAACTATGTTTGGATAGCATTTCTAAAAAAGAATAATTTTCAAATTTTTCATGCAGCAGAAATGACCCATCAAAAACGATGAAGCACATGAATTTTTTATTTCTCAACCGATTTTGAAAAATAAGGTAATTTTATTTACCACTCAAAGTGTCTGTATCACTGTTATACAACTTATTTAGGTATGAGTTGTGTTTTGTCTGGAAAGTCCAGAAAACTTTGGCTGAAACAAGCGCCCCAAACAATAGGACGAAAACATTTGCAAACTAATTACGTTAAATACAGTACTGAAATGGCTAAATTTTTCAATTATGAACTTCAACATTTATGAATTTCTTGTTATAAAGTGTACTGTGATTAAAACGTCTACAACATCACAGTTTTGTCCTTTAATTAACCATGCTAACTGCAACCTTTTTTTTACAAAACATTCTGGGATTTCTTTGGAATAGTATTTCTTTGGAATAGTATGTGGAATTAAGTCTGCAGTAGTAGTATATATACGGAAATTCCCCAGTTGCCTTTCTTTTTCGCTTCAGTATAAACACACTATTTTATGTACTAGTTATATATAAATGCGCATATGCAGGACCGATGCATTTTCATTTTATATGGAACGTTTACTTATAAGTTTAATTATGTAGTCATTGAATGACAAATAATTACAATTATTACAATGGAAGGGAGCAAACTCTTCCAAATATCTAAACATCAAGTTAAACAGTTGTCTAGAGTTACCTAATCCTGATTTTGGATCTTATTGCAGGTAAAGTGTTTACATTTGATTCAATTGTTTAATGCATTTCAGATTTCTACAAACAAGATTTCATACAAATTTTATATTTCAAACCTTGATGCAATCACGATTTATAATGCCTTTATTTCGTTTTGTACTTCAAACGAAAACACGATGTTAGAAAAGTAAATGGCCGCCGCACTAGTTCAGATCATAGCAAATATATACTTCGTCGCTCTACGACAAGGTGTTCGGATATAGAGACAGTGAATTGGAATAATTACCACTTATTGAAGGCAGTCGTTATTGATGACAACACGGTGAATATTTATATACAGAATAAATGATATGTGTGGGTTGCGCCATCAAATTATGCCATGAACGTGTTGTTCTTGTCATCCCAGTTATCAATTATACATATTTATGGTACTAAAGATTGCCCCTTTTCGGAGCAGAATTGATAAGCCATTTTCTTTCATTTCATATCATAATGCCGAGCCTAAGTGGATGCACTTGAAGTTACTGCTGTTCATGTAGACAACATTGACGGCAGCAACGAGATGACCATTTTGACTACATGTATGCCGCTAGAATGTAGGTTGGTAATCTATATCTAACTATAAGACGCTACTTTAGTCAATATTCAAAATCAGATGTGCAGCCAAATGTGTTGACAACTTTTCAATTTGCAAATTGACATTGGTAAACAATTTGAATACCATGTATCATTTTCGCAGACCTTACTCACAACAACAGTTTGTTCAATGGGGTACATCAGTTCATGATGTTCGAACCGTCTTGCAACGGTTTAAACTTTGAATACACCATATAGCCAGGACGGAATCGGATGTAAAATGCTGAATTAATCATGGTGCGTAACCTAGGTAGCACATATCACTGTGCAGAATCAATTTCTTTGCAAATAAGGAATCATGTATAGTCTCATTCATTCTGTTTAGGTTCTTCAGAATAGAAAATATCATTATTGTCAATTTTAAGTCAGACTCTTAAACCCCTTTGAAAAGCCTTATGTATTCCCTTTAAAGGTAAATTAATAAACAGGTGCTCATTTACCTACATATTCCTAGTACTAAGTTTCATTTTGTCTTCGAGATATAGTATATCTGATATAATATATCTGTTTGCCTCATGTGTACAGGGTTAGTTATGTTTGGGCATGTTTTCCTTAATATCGAACATTCGTCTCTAGGTAAAACGTGTCATTATCTATGCTGGTTAAGCTTTCACAGTGGTAGTTTAGCTGACACGTACGGTTTACACTGCTTTGTAGCAATGACTATCTAGGCCAGTAGGCTGCTGGGGGTTTAAAGGGATACTTGGCAAACTTGAGTTTTACTACAACATTAACTCCTCGATTTACGTATCCTGCGTCATTTTGTCTTTAAAACCGCTTGCAGGTAATAAAATAAAATTCAGATTTCATTTTTCTTCTCTCATATAACAAATTAAAAAAAAAATTATATTATTGGTGCAAAGTTAGTAATATGTAAAACTGATTTGCTTCGAACTATTGAACAAATGCACGTTCAGAGAAAAACTAACAGGACGCCGTGTATTTTTAAAAAAAAAATTGATCTGTCACTACCTCCGATTGTCCGGAAGATGAAATAAATGTCGAATTGACAATATGTCCGATTGTCCGGAATAAGTAATTATATGTTCATCTGTTTCTGATCCGGAACATAATGAACATACGTTGAACTATCACTTTATCTATACATTATTAATTATAATGCCATATTAAATAATAAAATCAGCCATGGCCAATTATGCCAAAAATAGCATTAAAGATGATTCTCAGTCAGGTTTTTCTATGTTTTGTATGCAATCCCACTTTTGTAATAATGTACGTGATCACTGCCGTATATTTTATTAGCCTAAGGACTTTTATGGATTTTGTTTTCCATTATGTTCAAATGTTCATGCTGGAAATCTATATAACAGCGCTCATCCATACATTGTTAAAAAATATCAAAATCATCATTTGCTTCTAAATGCTTCTAAAATTTAAATGAAGTAATTACTTAAGCAACATAAATAAAGATTCAACTTACTTTGGAGAAGGAACTTGTCTAAAGTTATCTGTGCGAATGTTGACAGGGGCAGGAAAGCACACACTAGGTATAACAACTTCATCTGAAAACACATGATATGTCTGACAACTTCATATGAAAACACACACTAAATACGACAACTTCATGTGAAAACACTCACAAGTTGCGACAAATTCAGTTGGAAACACACACGATGTATGCCAAATTCATGTGAAAACACACACTAGGTACGACAAATTGATCTGAAAACACACACTAGGTACGACAAATTGATCTGAAAACACACACTAGGTATGACAAATTGATCTGAAAACACACACTAGGTACGACAAATTGATCTGAAATCACACACTAGGTACGACAAATTGATCTGAAAACACACACTAGGTATGACAAATTGATCTGAAAACACACACTAGGTACGACAAATTGATCTGAAAACACACACTAGGTACGACAAATTGATCTGAAAACACACACTAGGTATGACAAATTGATCTGAAAACACACACTAGGTATGACAAATTGATCTGAAAACACACACTAGGTACGACAAATTGATCTGAAAACACACACTAGGTACGACAAATTGATCTGAAAACACACACTAGGTATGACAAATTGATCTGAAAACACACACGATGTATGCCAAATTCATGTGAAAACACACACTAGGTACGACAAATTGATCTGAAAACACACACTAGGTACGACAAATTGATCTGAAAACACACACTAGGTATGACAAATTGATCTGAAAACACACACTAGGTATGACAAATTGATCTGAAAACACACACTAGGTACGACAAATTGATCTGAAATCACACACTAGGTACGACAAATTGATCTGAAAACACACACTAGGTATGACAAATTGATCTGAAAACACACACTAGGTACGACAAATTGATCTGAAAACACACACTAGGTACGACAAATTGATCTGAAAACACACACTAGGTATGACAAATTGATCTGAAAACACACACTAGGTATGACAAATTGATCTGAAAACACACACGATGTATGCCAAATTCATGTGAAAACACACACTAGGTACGACAAATTGATCTGAAAACACACACTAGGTATGACAAATTGATCTGAAAACACACACTAGGTACGACAAATTGATCTGAAATCACACACTAGGTACGACAAATTGATCTGAAAACACACACTAGGTATGACAAATTGATCTGAAAACACACACTAGGTATGACAAATTGATCTGAAAACACACACTAGGTACGACAAATTGATCTGAAAACACACACTAGGTACGACAAATTGATCTGAAAACACACACTAGGTATGACAAATTGATCTGAAAACACACACTAGGTATGACAAATTGATCTGAAAACACACACTAGGTACGACAAATTGATCTGAAAACACACACTAGGTACGACAAATTGATCTGAAAACACACACTAGGTATGACAAATTGATCTGAAAACACACACGATGTATGCCAAATTCATGTGAAAACACACACTAGGTACGACAAATTGATCTGAAAACACACACTAGGTACGACAAATTGATCTGAAAACACACACTAGGTATGACAAATTGATCTGAAAACACACACTAGGTATGACAAATTGATCTGAAAACACACACTAGGTACGACAAATTGATCTGAAATCACACACTAGGTACGACAAATTGATCTGAAAACACACACTAGGTATGACAAATTGATCTGAAAACACACACTAGGTATGACAAATTGATCTGAAAACACACACTAGGTACGACAAATTGATCTGAAAACACACACTAGGTACGACAAATTGATCTGAAATCACACACTAGGTACGACAAATTGATCTGAAAACACACACTAGGTATGACAAATTGATCTGAAAACACACACTAGGTACGACAAATTGATCTGAAATCACACACTAGGTACGACAAATTGATCTGAAATCACACACTAGGTACGACAAATTGATCTGAAAACACACACTAGGTACGACAAATTGATCTGAAAACACACACTAGGTACGACAAATTGATCTGAAAACACACACTAGGTACGACAAATTGATCTGAAAACACACACTAGGTACGACAAATTGATCTGAAAACACACACTAGGTATGACAAATTGATCTGAAAACACACACTAGGTACGACAAATTGATCTGAAAACACACACTAGGTACGACAAATTGATCTGAAATCACACACTAGGTACGACAAATTGATCTGAAAACACACACTAGGTACGACAAATTGATCTGAAATCACACACTAGGTACGACAAATTGATCTGAAAACACACACTAGGTACGACAAATTGATCTGAAAACACACACTAGGTATGACAAATTGATCTGAAAACACACACTAGGTACGACAAATTGATCTGAAATCACACACTAGGTACGACAAATTGATCTGAAAACACACACTAGGTACGACAAATTGATCTGAAAACACACACTAGGTACGACAAATTGATCTGAAATCACACACTAGGTACGACAAATTGATCTGAAAACACACACTAGGTATGACAAATTGATCTGAAAACACACACTAGGTATGACAAATTGATCTGAAAACACACACTAGGTACGACAAATTGATCTGAAATCACACACTAGGTACGACAAATTGATCTGAAAACACACACTAGGTATGACAAATTGATCTGAAAACACACACTAGGTACGACAAATTGATCTGAAAACACACACTAGGTACGACAAATTGATCTGAAATCACACACTAGGTACGACAAATTGATCTGAAAACACACACTAGGTACGACAAATTGATCTGAAATCACACACTAGGTACGACAAATTCATCTGAAAACACACACTAGGTACGACAAATTAATCTGAAATCACACACTAGGTACGACAAATTGATCTGAAAACACACACTAGGTATGACAAATTGATCTGAAAACACACACTAGGTATGACAAATTGATCTGAAAACACACACTAGGTACGACAAATTGATCTGAAAACACACACTAGGTACGACAAATTGATCTGAAAACACACACTAGGTATGACAAATTGATCTGAAAACACACACTAGGTATGACAAATTGATCTGAAAACACACACTAGGTACGACAAATTGATCTGAAATCACACACTAGGTACGACAAATTGATCTGAAAACACACACTAGGTATGACAAATTGATCTGAAAACACACACTAGGTATGACAAATTGATCTGAAAACACACACTAGGTACGACAAATTGATCTGAAATCACACACTAGGTACGACAAATTGATCTGAAAACACACACTAGGTACGACAAATTGATCTGAAATCACACACTAGGTATGATAACTTCGTGTGAAAAAATACACTAGGTATGACAATTGAATTGTATGTAAAAACACACACTAGGTACGACAACTTCATCTGAAATCACACACTAGGTATGATAACTTCGTGTGAAAAAATACACTAGGTATGACAATTTTATGTGAAAACATGCACTAGGTATGACAATTTCATGTGACAACACACACTAGGTATAACAACTTTATGTGAAAAAAAACACTAGGTATGACAATTTATGTGAAAACACGCACTAGGTATAACAACATTCATATGAAAACACGCACAAGGTATGCCAATTTATGTGATAAAACACACTAGGTATGACAACGTCATGTGAAAACACGCACAAGGTATGCCAATTTATGTGATAAAACACACTAGGTATGACAACGTCATGTGAAAACACGCACAAGGTATGCCAATTTATGTGATAAAACACACTAGGTATGACAACGTCATGTGAAAACACGCACAAGGTATGCCAATTTATGTGATAAAACACACTAGGTATGACAACGTCATGTGAAAACACGCACAAGGTATGCCAATTTATGTGATAAAACACACTAGGTATGACAACGTCATGTGAAAACACACACCAGGTATGGCAACTTCATCTGAAAACACACACACTTTGACCCCCTTCAAGTGAAAACACACTAAGTATGACAGCTTCATGTAAAACACACACTAGGCATGACAACTGCATGTGCACAAACTAGGTACATTTATTACAAACTTCATTATGAATCACAAACTAGGTACATTTATTACAAACTTCATTATGAATCACAAACTAGGTACATTTATTACAAACTTCATTATGAATCACAAACTAAGTCTGACAACTTCATGTGAAAACACAAGTTAGGTACATGTATTACAAACTTCCTAAGAGAACACAAACTAGGTAGGACCAACTTCGTCTGAAAACACATACTATATATGTATGACAACTTCATGTTAATACACGAACGATATTACAAGAACAGTATTTCGTCATTACCAGCTACATATACATTCATCAACGCTGTATGGATGCATTACTGTTATAAATCACTTTATAATTCCTCACACTTTTGCTGATTTATACCCACACTGATTCATATTGGAATTTTCATAACACTAATTTCTATGTCATATCTTGGGTAATCCGAATTTCCGAACTATATGTGATTTTGTAAAATATTAAAACATTCGAAGGATACGTTGAATAGGCGACCATGTTGAAGCTTTTGTTTAATTGAATTTTACGGCGTATCACTACAAAAAAGGTTATATGACTCCAGCAACAACGAACATTCCAGACCCATCCTCCATTGATGTCGAAATAACATAACATACAGAATATGCCTAGAAACTTCTCACATGCAGAACTTCCCAGTTGCGGAAAGTTTTTCTATAGGCATTTCATTGTTTGCCTCACCCAGGTAGCACAGAAAATAATAAACATGACTAAAAGTAACTCAAATAAACATGATTTCGTGATAATTTTACCCCTCTGTCGGAATAAGCAGTGATCCTATTCATACGGGGTGCGACCATGTTAAATAGTATATGTCAGTAGCAATGAATGGTAACGGAACAAATGGAAATCATATGCTTGTAAAAAATGCAAACAGTATGTTCGTTATTTCGAATTGGCACTTTTAAAAATGTACATATTCAGATATAAATACCCTTTTAGTACGGTGTCCGGTTGGGGCCAGATACAATGTCGCAGTGTCGTGGGCGATAATGCGACGCCCGACAACGCGACATCACGACAACGCGACAAGACAATGCGACATTGCGATATGACAACACGACATTGCGATACGACATCGCGACATTGCGATACGACATTGCGACAATTATGTCGTGATGTCGTATCCCGATGTCGCGATGTCGTATCACGATGTCCCGACGTCGCGTTGTCGTGCGTCACATTGTCACGCACGACAACGCGACATTATGACGGATTGTCGTAATGTCGCCCACGACAACGCGACATTCTTTCAATTGCCGTTATGTCGCCAACGACAACGCGACATTCTTTCAATTGTCGTAATGTCGCGATGTCGTGATGTCGTTGGCGACATTACGACAATTGAAAGAATGTCGCGTTGTCGTGGGCGACATTACGACAATACGACATAATGTCGCGTTGTCGTGCGCGACAATGCGACGCCCGCCAATGCGACATCGCGACATTACGATACGACATCACGACATAATTATCGCGATGTCGTATCGCAATGTCGCGTTGTCGTATCGCAATGTCGAGTTGTCATATCGCGATGTCGCACTGTCGTATCGCGATGTCGCGATGTCGCGTTGTCGGGCGTCGCAATGTCGCCCATTTTCAGTAACATTACATTAATTTAACGAAGTGCTACGCTAATAAAAGCTTGACATTTTCATTTTATGTTACTTGAGAACGACAAAGTGGAGGATGGCCGCACTTCAGGGCATTATAATTTTAATCAAAGTAATAAATTAAACCGAACATTCAAAAGTCTGCTTCTCCTAAAAAATAAGCAATGAGAGTCAAAAAACGAACCAGAATATTAGACGTGAACAAAATGTCACGAAACATGCCATGAAAAGTATCAAAAGAATTTGAGGTGGAGGGGTGAGGGGTGTGTGGGGGAATCACACACACACAATCCAAAATCTAATAAATGCGACAATTGAATTGACATTTAAAATTAAGAAATTAGCAAAAAAGAGAAAATATATTAATTGAACCTATAGCTGCAAATCGAACCAGCATAAAAGAAAACAATATAGCCAAACTGAATGCCAAAAAAAATAAAAGGGCAAAATGTTAGGAAAAAGTAGGCTATATCAATAAAATGCAAAAACATGAGAACGACCCAAGAAGTCAAGATAAGACCAAACTGTTATGTACGTTTACAGAGCCAACATGTTTGCCTTATAAAAGCTTTGTCACTTTTAACATATGACGTGTATCTACGTCTGCGTCTAATGTAAGACCGGATGGACATCTTTGGTATCAGGCATTATTGCAATTCATTAATTAAGGGTAAAATAGTATAATATAATATACAATTACAAAAAGGAAAGGAAAAAAAAAATTATAATGATACATGCGTTTGATATAAATACTGAAAAGGTGATCCCTTGGAAGCAACAAACACAAACAAGAGATAAGATAAACAGACTCAGTTTATTCATTGAGTCTGTATTCATGAGAGGTAATATAATGTGCAACACCTCTCACACACCCTACAGGCCCTGGCACCGGCTTAAACCGTATTTTACTTTAAGACCACAAAGAGTGGGCTTAATGACGCAGATCAGAAACGCATAAAGTCTAAATTACAATAGTGTTGCTTAAACAAATAAAATATGTGTGACACTTACCTCTGTTCTTGTTGGATTCTGTTAGTGTTGTTAAGCTGTGTAGGTATAATGTAAAAACAATGCAACATTTTCTTTTTATAGCCGTTCTGACGTTAATTAACGTACGTCAACACTTTGTTTTGAACGGCTGGTATTAATCATAGCACATAAATCATACACCGTTGTTGTTGATGTGCATGTGTTTTTGCTGAGGATGGTGATGGCATGTAATTGATCGATGCCAATTAACATAAGTGTACCGCGTTAAAATGGCCATAAAAGTATCCCCAGTTTTAAATCGTTCATGGATGGTTATGATATTTGAGGGTTTCCAGAAATTTGAAAGTCAACCAAAACATCTGGCAGTACTGTAAAAGCGCATGCAACGCTATATTGTATTATTTTTAAAGAAACTAACCCGTCAAATAACAGCCAAATAACAGCAAAAATTATACTACACAACCGTTTATTAACTATACCCATGTTTTCAGGTCATATATTAATGTATATGTGCCGATTAAAAGCATATTGTTTTTCACGGGTTCTTAAAACGTGATTGAATATGCGTAATTTATGCGTTGGTAATTCATCGATCCAGTTTTGGGGTTTTGTCTGGCTGGTTATTTTGGGGTTTGGCCTGGCTGGTTAAAGCCATTTATAATGTGTATATACAGTTTGAATTCTTAAAATAGGTAAGTTGTATAATTATATTCCTCGTCGTCAGTAAGTTTATAAACGGTGTACATATGTTATAAAATTCGGCTGTTGTTTGCGGGAACTTTAAGAACGCGTCTATTATAGAACAATAATTAACTTTTTGCACACATTTAAAGAAACCAAAGTGTTATTTGCTCACTGATTGGCTTTAATTACTGTGAAACCCTTATATTCCCGTCACGTTATGTTTCACGGCCTATCGCATGATGCTCCCCGTACGGATTCTGACGTTGATTAATGTACGTTACGCTTCTGCTCAAAGCGAACTTTGTCTTACAATGACGATGAACTTTTAATTTTAAATGGTTCAGGGATGGTTACGATGTTTGAGGGTTTACAGAATAAGTTCGGAAATCAACCCAAACATCTGACAATGCTTTGAAATACCCATGCAAAGATATAGTACATTAGTTAAGAACGCGTCAATTATAGAACAATAATTCACTTTTAAAAAATACAAATTACACACATATAAAAGAAAGTATTGTTCTCTCACATTTAAACGGACTTTCCGCCACATTATGGTTCCCGGTCCGCCGCATCAAGCTACCCGTACCGCATTATATTTGCTGGGGAGCATACTACGTCTTATGTAATACATTATGTTCCCGGATGTTAACATAATATGCTCCCGGATGATAACACACTATGATCCCGGATGTTAACATAATATGATCCAGGATCATGTACATGCGATTTAAGGGGACAGTAAGGCAAATACAGGTTAATAGCCATCGTAGTCAAAGCCGTGCAGCAAACTCCCTAAATCATTTATCGACCATTATCCCATTTCCGTACGTCCGTCCGCCCTGCCCACAGTTACATTTGTTGCACAATCTAACAGTTCTAACATTATATTTAATGTTGTATTTTAGGAGTCGAGACGATGCACAACGTACTCATTACCATCAGCCAATTCCTGTACTTTTAAAGTCAAGTTTATTGTAATTATAAAAAAAAACTTGATTTCTGAGATCATATTCATGTTCTTAAGCTAGCGGATGGAGAAGCATAGTTGAATGATGAAGGTCAATATCGCACGTATTAACAATAGTCTCAAATGAGTCTGTATACTTCTTTATATGCTTTCAGTTATGTATAATTATGAATTTTGAATCGTGTTTTGATTATGATTTGGTAAACGATAAAAGATAGTGAGCCTCTTGACATTTCTTTCTATGGCATGCTTCCACTTGTCTATATATGTATATGACATGCTTCCACTTGTCTATATCTGTCTATGACATGCTTCCACTTGTCTATATCTGTATATGGCATGCTTCCATTTGTCTATATCTGTCTATAACATGGTTCCACTTCTCTATTTCTGTCTGTGACATGCTTCCACTTGTCTATATATGTCTATGACATGCTTCCACTTACACTTGTCTATATCTATCTATGACATGCTTCCACTTGTCTATCTCTGTCTATGACATACTTACACTTGTCTATATCAGATAGCAAATAAGGCATAAAGCCACATCGCATATGGTATAAAGCCACAATAAGTAAGGCATACAGCCACATCAAGTAAAGCATAAAGCTGCATCAAGTAAGGCATACAGGCGCATGAAAAAAGGCATAAAGCCACATCAAGTAAGGCATAAAGCCACATCGAGTAAGGCATAATGCTTCATCAAGGAAGATATAAAACAAGGCATGAAGCGGCATCAAATAAGGCAAAGAAAGCTTATTAAAAGAAGTTATGACCCTATCATTTTGCAACACACTGCAATTTAGTGGTTGGCCCATTTACAGTTCGTCACCCTATTTCGTAAGTGCGATGACCGGACATCTAAGGAAGTCGACCTAAATCATGAAATTATGCTAACGAGTAATGTTTGCTTGTATTTACTTAATGTTGTAAAAGCCAAGCTATTGAGTGCTTGCTTTGTGACATTCTATGGGATTTATATACATGACTATCTTTGTATTGACTATTACGTCTGCCTAGTTTGTGAGAGGATATAGCCTGGCGGAAACTTCTTTATTTGCGCTGTCGTTTTATTTCGATAATTTGGTTTTCATTGTAGTTGTTGTTTGTTTTGATTGCGTGTTGTTGTTTTTTCTTGCTTGACTGTTTCCCTGGAATGTAAAATTTCTTGTTAGATTTGCAGACTTCCACCTACTGTAATTTGACTGTCTCCACTAATGCGGAACATCCGTGTCCCATGGGACATCCATGTGCAGTGTTCACATTTCCTAGGTTGTTTAAATTAACGCTGCTTTTTTTTTTCTATCATTTTGTAATATCAACGTTATTCTGTGAACTGTTACATTGTTTTTCGTAAACACACGTTCGTGCAGTTAATGTATTAGTACGAGGTTAATAATACAATAAATGTAAACGAGGAATTTTAAGCAAGGGCATATATTCATTGTTTAGCTATTGTGTTATGTGACGTTATGTATGCTAATGGGACATATATGACTATTTTATAACATGATGCATTACCAAAACGTTTAACCCTTGAACACTGATAAGTCTATCATTATATATGACGGTGATCTTCGAATTTACAACACATTTGTCTTAACTGAAGTAATCGTGTGTACACTACTTAGGGTAAATTGGGTAACTGGGACATCGGGGTAACTGGGACACTGTTTCAGATTCGACGAGTGTTATTTCCCCTTAATATGATCTTCTGAGGTGAAAGAACATTCAGTGCCGAAGATTACCAACAAAGGTTGTCTGCAAAAAAGACCGCAGTTTTTGTTTACATAACGTTTTATTTTGTTCGTTGAGGTGAGTATTGATAGTAACTGGACATTTAATAAAAATGAACTATACACTGTAAACGAAAATCGATGTTTTGTCGACAAAACGCAATAAAACATAAAATAGATCCATTTTTACTTTAGCAACATAACCTGAAATGCAGTCGGTGTCCTCTTTTATATATTTTAATATTGGTATATGTATTGCATTGGAGTTGTTTTTTATTTAAAAGTTAATTATGACGCCGTGATAATATTGTTTTTACGTGACGTCACAATAAATTTCGAAATGGGTGAGGTTTCAAATGTAAACAAACCAAACAATTGGAGACGTCGTATTTTAAGATGTTTACGTTAGAAACTTTCAGTAAGTTATTGTCGATTCATTACGCTAAAGGTTTACCAGCAGCATGGTCTATCAACCTTCATATTACGCATTAAATTAACCATACGTCATGACCTTGACGTTCAGTAGTGTGACGTCATGAAACAGGTTCTTGTTTTTGAAAACATATACACTAATTTGTGCTTGTTATTAATGATATGCTACCCCAGTAAGTTATATTTTTCTGAATTAAGGGAAAAGATATTGATATTTTGAAAAGAAACAATTGTTTATTTAAAAAAATAAATGAATTTAATGTATACACATACTGTTAGATTTCAAGGTGTCCCACTTACCCCAATGCATTGTGTTAGTGGGACAGCTGTTTTACTGTGGGGGGAGATTCAGGCGAGGTGCAACCGGTGCGCCTCCTCTCCCTCTAAAATCTTAAAAAGAAAAAAAAAATATGTAAACATTGGTTGTTTGTTTGTTTATTTTTTGAGTGTTTACATTTGTTTTAATTGTGCCCCCCACCCCCCCACCCCCCACACCCCTCAAACACACACACACACACACACACACGCACACGCACACGCACACGCACACACACACGCACACACACACACACGCACACACTAAAAAATGAGTTTCAATATATTATACTGCATTAAGCATATATTTATAGGCGTATGAATTAAGGTGTTATTAATGTTATTCCATTTACTCTGTTGTTACAGTTATGGCACGTCGGAAGAAAACTGAACCCTCAAAACAAGGTAAATGGTCTTCGGATGCCATGATAAGGGCTGTAAACGCAATTAAAAATGGAGAGAACAACTGTACAGGAAAAGGTCCATTGAAAGAAATATTTAAAATACCAACACTTTACAAGTCAACTAGTAACGTTGCTAACAAAAAGAGCCGACGGGTGACTTCTGCCCGATGTCTGACAGCAGCAGAGGTATTGAACAATTAGGGGGAAAGGAAAGAGAGAAAGAACAGAAGCAAACAGACAGAAAACAGACAAAAACAGCGTGAACTGAACAAACAAACAACATCGAAACAGAAAAGCAAATCAAAACCCGCTGAGAAGAGAGGTGATAATGCCGAAGCAAATAATTCGGACAACTACTGTACATACTGTAACGGCTATTATTATGCTGACGACGAAGATGACGAAGATTGGGTAAAATGTCACAGGGATGGATGCAACTCATGGTATCATGCGTCATCTACTGGAATGGTTGGCAAAGGCCTTTCAGATTGTGTCTGTGCTGAACACAAAGAAAATAGTTTTCATACAAAAAAGAGAACTGTTTCAAGTTAATGTTTTAAAACGCTGTTTTAAAGGGACACATGGCAATCGTGACGTTTTTATCAATCTTTATAATATTGGCGCAATATAATTAACAGTCAGAAATACGAAAAAACAACTTGCTATATACTATTCTTATGATTAATATTAATGACTGAATAAATGAAAATCATGTAGAAAAATTAACGGAACACTGCAAGTTAAAAAAATCAAGATTTTCGTCTGTCCCTTTAAACACTGTTTATATGTTTAGTTTAAAATCACATTTTAATATGATGCCATATTTGTTTTTGAAATGCCATAGTTACAATTACACTTTAGTTAGTTACAAATAACTCTAAAATAAATAGTTATAAGTCTTAGCATGTTTATGTTGTGTTTTATTAAGATTGTTTTCTAAAAACGTTTTTTATTCATACTTAAACTGAACTGAAATAATTTGGAATACCTTTATTGGTTTCCGATTTGTATTATTCGTACAAAATTAAACTACATTGATTTTAAACATTTATTTTAATGAGCAACTCATATATACTGAAGGGATAAAGAAACGCAGGGTAAACTTTGAAGATGATTCTAGGTAAGATGTCGAGTATAATGTTCAATATCTTTAAGTAAGAATAAAGATTATTGCATGCAGAACAAACTTCAAAAACCATGATTTGTGTCTGGTAAGTGATTTAGGAGTAATTGAAGGGAATTGAAGGGGACCCCCTGTAATGTGAAATCGAAAAGGACTGATGCTGGGAACTGGCTCGTCAATAAATCGAAATGGACTGATGCTGGGAACTGGCTCGTCAATACCGGGACCCGGTATTACCCCGGTATTGACGAGCCAGTTCCCAGCATCAGTCCCCGGTATTGACGAGCCAGTTCCCAGCATCAGTCCATTTCGTATTGACGAGCCAGTTCCCAGCATCAGTCCATTTCGATTTCACATTACAGTGGGGTCCCCTTCAATTCCCTTCAATTACTCCTAAATCACTTACCAGACACAAAATTGTTTTTGAAGTTTGTTCAGCATGCATTAATCTTCATTCTTACTTACGAACGGGGGACATACACGGTATTGACGAGCCAGTTCCCAGCATCAGTCCATTTCGATTCCACATTACAGGGGGTCCCCTTCAATTCCCTTCAATTACTCCTAAATCACTTACCAGACACAAATCATTGTTTTTGAAGTTTGTTCTGCATGCATTAATCGTCATTCTTACTTAAAGATATTGAACATTATACTCGACATTTTACCTAGAATCATCTTCAAAGTTTACCCTGCGTTTCTTTATCCCTTCAGTATAGTTGATAAGATTGTCAAAATATGCACACTTAACTTAGAAAAAGACGTGTCCCAAGTTACCCGTGTTCGGCGACTTTTCATACTCTTTTTACTAACTTCTGTAACATTATCAAGTAATAAGTCGGAGGAATATAAAGTAATTTCATCATCAGCCAGGTAAGCTCAGTGTCATCTGATTGTGAAGCCGACATATTCAACAAAATACTTCTTCTTCATTCTTTGTGTGGCGTTCAAAATTTACAGGGACACATGGCAATCTTTTATTTTTTAAAAACTCGCGGCGTCCCGCTAGTTTTTCTGCATAACTTGCATTTGTTCAATCATTAATATTAATTATAAGAATAGTCTTAAGCAATTCGTTTTTGCATATTATTATTTTTTGATATTATTGCACCAATATATCAAAACTTATGGTATAATAAGACGAAATAGGGAATACTTAAAATTTGATTTATTTAAATGTCACCAGGGTAAAAGTAAATACTGGATATATAAATCGAGACATTCATTTCAAACACTTTAAGATTGCCGTGTGTCCCTTTAAAGACCATTGTATGCGTCGTATATATTTTCATAGGGAATGAAAATCCCCTTAACGGTATCAACTTTTGTCCACATACTATCAGTTTGAAAAAAATTATCCCTTTGGTTTTCGATTTCGGCCAAGTATATGAGAGTCGAGCTTAATGAATGGGAAACCAGTCTCTACTTCCGCTGATAGGCATGGTAAATTCACTTCGGGCCTCTTCGGTGATGTCCCTTGTCTGGGTGCCATTCGCAACATCTCGCAAGCATCGAAGAATGACGGAATTGGCCGACTATGTACGATCAAAGACATCGGAACTCTTCGTTAATTTCCGCAATTGCAGAGGATGAATCAATATTGGCCAATTGTCTCGCCAGTTACCATTAATCGATAAATACGACTAGTAATCTGAATTTTTTTAATTGATTTGGGTTTTAAAAAATTCTATTACTCGACTACTCAGGTCTTGCGTAAGTGTCAGGAGTCGTGGAAACAGACTAATGCATTAAATTATATACTAGCTAGTTAATGATGACGTCATATAATTGTCACCGTGGCGTAGTGGTAAACACGATCGCCTGTTGTGCGGGATATCCGAGTTTGAGTCTCCGAATATTATTTTATTTTGTAATTATATTGTTTTGTAACTGTAATAATTAATTAAAAACTTTTTTTAAGAAATATAATGAAAAGAACGAAAATTAATTGACGGAATCTTCTAAAGTGAATTTTGGTCTTTGATTTAGATTATAATGATAAACCGAAAACAAAACACCTTAATGGCTCCAGTTTCCAGCATTTCCATGAATACTTTTGACAATACATGTACATTATATATTACTATATTTTTTTTAAACTCAATAAGAATTTAAAACGCAGTTTATAATTAGAAAATTAGTTGAGAAATACATATTCTATAACCGAAGCACTTTTATGATAAGGCTTTTCACATGCAAACCTAGCAAACAAGTTTAATAATATATTATTATGTGTTTCAGTTAAACGTTACATTTTGTAATGAAAACAAACGCAGAGAGTTTTGATTCAGATTTATCGAATAAATTACAACCTTATTTTTTATGTCGCATTATAACTTTTGCTTTGGGTTTGAGTCATGAACAGTTTAGCATGCATACATACTATATGCGTGCTTATCTTCTAGATTACTAGTTACCTACTTCCCGCGATCAATATGCAGACTATGCTTTAAACATATGGTTGCATGAAATGAAATATGGATCTTTTTGAATTACCTCGATAATACTTACCCGTATACGAAGTATAGCATGTGTATGTTAATCTGAGTTTTGATGCCATAAAAGTCTGTATTTTCTCGGCAAACGTATACTAACTCATATAAATGTGTTTATTTGTATATCATACTCATTTTTACAAGTGCACGATTACATTTAACCGATGATCGATTATAGGCTTTATCATGATCTTAATCGGATGCCTGACAAACCGATGATGGGTTTAAAACAATCGAATAATCGGTACTTCACTTGCGTTAACATTAAATATTTCAAAAGCATCTTTTGCAAAAGCATTTATGGTGATGTTTGTGGTGCTAGTAAAATATAATGCCGAAATAATTTTAGTTGGCATATTTTACAATTCGGAACATCGAAAGCTGCAATAATTCAAAGTACTTAAGCACTTAACAAAATCCGAACGTGTTCTTAGAAATTCTATCTAATGCATCAGTGTACAACATCAATCAATCTTTCCCAGGTCATGCGCATATAATTACAAACTAGACGTTGGTATGGGTGTATTAGAATTGTTGTTTCGTACACAATAAAGTTATAAAAAAAAAAAAAAAACATAAATCCTTGGGCTTTTCATAACACTGTTAATGCGTTACATAGTTCACTTTGTAAGGAGCGACATCGTTAATCATCTGACAATTGCATCCGATTACCTACGTTCATGCACCTTCGCAACATCTATATTGATTCCGAACTTATCTGAAATGAGGAACTTTTATTTCAATTCTTTTATTTCAATTTTCATCCCAGAACACGTGCATGTGAATCTCTGTCATTTTCTTGCGTAAAAAGAAAGATGAGTGCAATATCCTCAATTATACAGTTTGATATTATAAGGAAATAGATATATAAAAGTAGATACTGAGCTAATTTTACATTCGATCTCCATGTCAGCAAAATTGTGTTTACAGTATTTTTACAGCAAAAATGTCAAACTACACGCAACTCCAAATTATGTGAAATTTATAGAAATTGTAATAAAAAATGATTGGAACCTAGATCTATATATATTTACTTGCTTTGAAAGAAATGTCATAGTACCTTGTCATATACAAGTTTTAACAAAAGTTGAGCATTATGACATACTTTTTTTTATCTTGAATATATTTTTTTTGCTAAAGAAAAAGGTGGGGTACTGTCCATATATGTTTGCTTTTTAAAGTAAAAAGACGAATGAGGATGACTGACGTGGCGCAGTCGGTAGCGCTGCGGATTTGTAATCGGAGGCCCCGGTTTCAATCCTTCGTGGTGCCACTGAGTTTCGTCGGTGTGTTCTTGGGCAGGACACTTTCCCTTAGCCTCGTCCGTCGGATGGGGACGTAAACCGGGTGATCTCGTGTATAGGTCTATCCTCCTAGCACGTTAAAGAACCATAGGAATCTATTCGATAATGAGAGTAGGGCACGGTTAATGAGCCGTTAAACAACATTCAATTCAATTGTTTGTGTATGTTTTCAAAGATATATATATATATAGGTAATCGAAAATTAATCTTTGTTTTTCAATAAATGTAATGTTATGAATAAAATGGTGAAAATGTTCAGTGACTCTATTTTTCCTCTTTTTAGTGACATTTTGGAGTTAGAAAAATATGCCATCTTGAAAGACGTCTAGTGGAAATAAAGTGTGATGGCCTACCTTTTTTTGATAATTTTGAATCTAAATGATACCAAAGAAATTTTAAGTATCAATGCAATACAAATATCAGTAGCTACTACGTCATTTCCTAGCCAACCCCACAATTGAAAAACAAAAAAATCGTATTTTTAAATCAAAAGGATAAATTTTACTCTGAGCTACACATATATATTTTGTTGACAACAAAAATGACAACAAATGACGTAAACAATAAGAAAAAAAAAGCTTAACATTTGATATGTTACCATCTTAAATCCTACATTATATCCATATCTATTAGAATGCAAAACATGAAACAATTCTGTTGTCAAATATATCTACGATTTAAAAAATAAAATTCTTAAACTTGAACATTTCAAAACTTGCCAAGCCAACATCCTTAAGTTTATTACTGAAGCCGGATAAATCCCCGTTTAGGCTGTGCCTTTTTCATATTATTTACAACGATACAAAATCAGTGATCCTGTGCATCAATATCGACGTGTACGTCTGTTTAAATTAACTATTTAATAATGTATCAGCCAAATCTGTACAATTACAAAATGTATTCGATTCAAACGGTCTATCCTCCGAGTTAAAGAACCATGGGCATCTATTCGATAATAAGAGTAGGGCACGGTTCCCAGATTCCTATGTATAATATTCCCCTCTCTCTCGGGCGGTTCTAAATAACCTATACTGTGTTGATGAGCCGTTAAACGTTCAATTCAATTCAATTCAAACTTGACACAAGTATTACATGTTGTGAAGTGAAATAAGTTGTTTTTAGGCAATTCTCGCCGGGCGCAGCACGGCGTCGAATTTGTCCACTAGTAATCGCTTTTTCGGTTATGGCGCCGATTACCGTAAAAAGTCAAAAAAATCCACAAAGTAAACTTTCACGAAAGTCGTGAAAACAATACGGACGAGCAGAGCTTGACAAACGAGCCACAGAGCGCAAAGCGCGAAGCCCCGAAATTAAACAACACACATTTATATTATCACTAAGCTTCGCGCAGCGAAACCCTCAAATTATTCATATTTACGACATTATGTCGACCGCGTTCTTCATGTCCGGAGTTTACATCGTCCGGCCTGCTGCATATTTTTCAGAACGGCGTATGACAGGCGGATTCAGACTTGCATCAATAAGCGTATAAATGTAAATCTTGTGAGAAGCAGCCTCAGCCCTGTGACGTCAATACTTGAGAAGGGGTAACTGGTACTTCAGCGACTGACGTTAAACATGACATCATGCGATATGTTAAACATGACGTCATGCGATATTGTAAACGTGACGTCAACGGTCATGTGCTTGAACATGTGCTAATTGCTTTTGGTCTATAATGTTGCCAGTCTGCCAATGGGGAAGGGGATGTGGGTATTTTCAGATACACATCTGTGACAGTTTACTTACCTAATTAATTACCATAGTATTGAGCTTCGCCCGAAGCGAAGCCCCGAACATTAAATAAAACAATAATATTTTGGTAAGCTTCGCGAAGCGAAGCCCACAGGCCATGATTCGTCCTGTTCTTCAATTTTGTATGACCTTAGTTGACATTTTCAATTCGCACGAAGCGAGACCCCGAACATTAAACAAATTCATAGATCACATACTGAAATAAGCTTCGAGAAGCGGAGCCCCAAATCGCTTACAAATTCTTATGTTATAACAATTTTATGACAGTGTGGTAATCATGGTGAAGTGGTGCTGTAAACGCCAAAATAATGCCGAGCGCAGCCAGGTGTATAGAAGAGGTGTGTGTCTCACAACAGGTTTATTTATTTACAGTTGTAGTCCCCGTCATCCAAACACACACAAGATGATTGCGAGCGCAAACGAGCGTCTGGTCTCAATTTCATTAAAATGTTTTTCATTAAAATGTTTAAAGGCATATTTTAAATACCGCTTCATAATTTATAAAGGGGCTGGCGTGGCCCTATAGACAACCGCTGAACTTGAAATCCGCTGAATCCGGGGTAAAGCCTCACCATCGCCACTGAGTTTCGTCTTTGTGTTCTTCAGCAAGACGCTTTTCATAAGCCTCGTTGGTCGGATGGGGACGTAAATTGGGAGGTTTTGTATATTGGAGTCTATCCTCAAAGCACGTTAGTTTAAAGAACTATTTATATTATAATATATTCGTTATAGTATGTCAGGTTCCAGATTCCTGTGTGTGATCTCCTTTCTTTAATAATGTGTTGATGAGTCATTAAACAACATTCATTTCATACATTACAGATTGAATTGGCTTATCCCCAAATAACAAGGCCGAACCAGAGGCTATCATCCCACCCAAAACCATCACACACCTAAAATTCGACAAGCAATGTTAGCCTATGTTTCTCAGATTGTAAGGGCCTCGCACGGGGTCATTATCATAGGATATAGCCATTAAATGTTTTCAGAATGCACTAGAATTCACATTATGTCATGAAGAAAACAAAAACACTTCGGTAAGAGTAAGAGTATGGGCCTATACACGTATCATTCCCTCTCTCAGGGGCGGCTCTAAATAACCTATAATGTTTTGATGAGCTGTTAATGGCATTCATATTAAATTCTGAAAAACAAATGGATGCAATCTCGAAAAATGAGTGTGTCAATCCAAATACAAAAGAAAGCAATACTATCATGTACTTAAAAACACTTATAATGTGCTTCAGTTCCTTTTGCCATTTGGTTTTATTATTTTTTATGAAAATCGTTGGTCTGAAAACCTCGACGACTCTGGAGGCTTTTGTTGCTAAATTATAATTTTGTAAGTATTCATTTGATATTTGGAGATCGCTGAGCCCGATACTTATATTTAGTGATCGGTGGTACATTTTCAATTTATTTTATTTTCTTACTTAATTTTCGATTCGGTGGTTCCACTACTCCGGCCGATAAAAGGCTCTGGGTATTGTTTAACCACTCAAAGGATATGTTGTCTGCCTTTTAATTTAGTCTTTTGGCTGTTACTTGTGATGGCTTCATAACCGCTGCTCCCAACTAAATTCCTTTTTGTTTATTTCGCTCTTCGGGGCATACACTTTTATTAGATTCTGGGACCATACGCCGCTGGATATACGGGATGAAATAAAGATACAAATATTGCTATATCCACCGCCATATGCTTGCCATCTTTAGGATGGTTAAAATTCTGTACTGTTGATTTTATGAATATTGAGTTCTGCACAACCCGGTGCTAAAGGGCGTGAGCGGTAGCTAGCATATTTCACTACCGCTCATGAACAGTCTCAGTCAAACCGAGACTGCAATATTTCGTATGTGTCGTGCTCGGGCGTTTCCACAGGTCCATTATCGTACTTTTTTTTTAAATGGGGTTCATATCATTAAGCGTTTTAAGAATTTAAATAAAAGTGTATATACTATGTGGACTTGCCAAGAAGTTTGTGAAGCACTCATTTTCCTATTAGATAATATTTTCGTCAGGTATGGAACTACCGTTTATAGACAGATTGTTGGTATCCTCAATGGTGAGACAGTGCACCTCTTGTCGCAGATATGTTCTTGTATTGCTATGAAAGCTATTTCATGTTGAGCCTTTCACCAACATACCAAGTACTCTACATCTCAGGTAGATGTAACTGAATCCTTTAGTGACGCCTCTCGGTATATGGATGACATCCTGAACATTGACAATCCTTTCTTTTCCACTATGGTTAATACTATCAATCCTAAAGAACTTCAACTAAACACAGCTAACATTTCTGATAGTGTCGCTTCTACTCATGATTTACATCTCTCTTTTGAACATGGTGAAATAATTAGTAAAGCCTTTGACAAGAGAGATGCTTTTAATTTTCATATTGTAAATTATCCCCACTTAGATTGGGATTTTTCAAGAGCAACTTCTTACCTTATGGGGTATATGTTCCTCGACTTATTCGTTTTTCTAGTTAATGGCGGTAGCCCTATTGTCAATTCTTTTTATGTGTGTGATGTCATATCTTGCCTTTTATTCATCTTTTTTAAAAAAAAAAATTGTTTTGTTTTTTGTTGGTTGACTGTGGTCCTTGATTGCTACAATTCCTGTTCGACTGTTATATTTACTTATGCTAAATCCAGTAGGAAAATAACTAAAGAACAATATCGAAATTTAATATTTAATATTTACTTTCAGGGAAGATGTTTTGGTGAAAGTAAATCTACTGAGTTTAAGAATACAGTCAAACCACACCTCTCAACAAATCGTGTACCTAAAAGCCCAAAAATATGCCTAATAAAAATTAACAAATAATCTCAAAACAAAAGATGTACCAGAAATCCATTTTGTTATTATGCAGACATACTGGTAATAATTACACTTTCAATTCAAGTATTCATCCTAACTTAAAAGAAATAGAAAAGCGGAACATCTTATGGTTCTTTTTCATTTGAACATATGAAAAGAGTATGAAATGAGAAATTTAGAAATCGCCGAACACGATAAATACAAAAAAAACATATTACAATCTCGGTTCATAAATAGTAGTGAAGAATACTTGCTACCGTTCACGCCCTCTATCCCCGGGTAGAGCAGAACTCAATATTTAAAATGTCAACAGTACGAAAATTTAGCCATCCCGAAGATGGTATGCATATGATGGTGTGAACATGGAACCTTTAAGAATTCCATGGTCCCAATTTCTAACTAAATGATTTGCTCTAAACAAAATAAAAACATTGAGCGAAATAAACAAAATGGAATTTAGTTGGGAGCAGAAATTATGAAGCTGCGTATTACAAGTAGCAGTCAAAAGACTAAATTAAAAAGCAGACATAAAATCCTAAAACTGATTAAACAATACTCAGAATCTTTAAAGGCTACAGTAGTGGAACCACCTATTCGAAATTAAAGTAAGAAAAGAAAAATATTTGAGAATGTACCACCGATATCTGTATATAAATATCGGGTTCAACGATCTCCAACGATAGGAATGAATAACAATTTTTGACTGCAAGCACGGGAACATTATTCATAAGTTCAGTGTCAAGAAAGCCACTGGTGCTGATAAAATCTCAGCCAAACATGCGAAACTAGGTAAACCTTTTTGAATTAATCCTGTTTCCATATATTTTTAAAGAAGTACAGGTCACCCTTTTATTTCAAAAAGCATAACTGTCAGTAGTTTACCCATTCCTGCCAAACCTTTGAAATGGTCTAATTCCAACAATGTAGGTATATTTTGATCATAATGTTGATCTTTTGTATGTGCTTTCGGTGTGGGTTATGGTTGTTAAACAATTATGTATAGCCTTCTCAAAGGTAGGAAGCAAGCCTTAGACAATAGTGAATATGTGGCGCCGATACTTATGGATAGTATGGCCATTTATTGTATGCCTCATAAAATTCTACTTGCATCTATCCAACTGATTCCCGAGTGGTTCTCGGGTGCCCCCGTTTGGTCACGGGGCAAATAATAGGGCCACTGCAGATCCCTTTGGAGTGGTTGGCAGAGGGATAGAATCCCCCCCAAATTCATGTTCATTTTATCATTTTTTGTTCATGTTCATTAAAGGTCTTCATCATGATCCCTGCATTGTTTCAGGTGCTATCT
This sequence comes from Cyrtodaria siliqua, assembly GCA_037043455.1. Lineage (NCBI taxonomy): Eukaryota > Metazoa > Mollusca > Bivalvia > Adapedonta > Hiatellidae > Cyrtodaria > Cyrtodaria siliqua. The sequence continues at coordinate 88,630 of JAWPHD010003852.1, read as the reverse complement.
CGCTCGCATCAAAAGAGCAGTGGCAGAAAAACAATAAACGTGGCTCCAGCGTAAATGGAGTTTCTACAATAGAATTTGCAGCAACTCTGCAGTTCAGGGTGAGAAGGTTCTTGGCCCATTTTCCATATTTTATCTCGATGTACATGGAAGATGAGCCTGGCATGTTCATGCCTGTTAGGCGCCATATAACCTGTTCATGTGTTGGTGCGCCTTAAAACTCAATTCAATTCTATCCAACCGGAAACTTGACAATGTCCTAAGCGCTTGGACTGGTATAAGGTAAGGTGTTCCACCTTCTGTGGCTTCTTTTTTAGGCCTTTTTTAATGATTTTAAGAACGATTAAAGTGTGTTTTATTGCACAATATAGGCTCTACAAACATGCTGACGGCACTACGGTATCCTTCCGGATATACAATACTGGTTCTACCTAGCAAAATATGGGTGTTCTGCCTCCACCACTAAACATCGACGGTGACGATAATGACGTATTTGCAGTTTCGTCAGCACTTTTTACATCATTGTCAAATAAACTCTTGAATGTCGAGGTTTATAGGGTATCTACGAGTCCAGATATAGGATCGTTCGGAGATATAAAGCCTTCGGTTCCGTGTGGGGCGAGTCCAATTCTCTTATGCAGAAGTTAGTATGTATGAAGTTTTGTAGATGTTAGTATATGTAATGTCTTATAGATGTTGGTATGTATGAAGTTTTGTAGATGTTAGTATATATAATGTCTCATAGATGTTGGTATGTATGAAGTGAGTTTTGTAGATGTAGTATATGTAATGTCTTATAGATGCGGGTATGTATGAAGTTTTGTAGATGTTAGTATATATAATGTCTTATAGATGTTGGTATGTATGAAGTGAGTTTTGTAGATGTTAGTATATGTAATGTCTTATAGATGCGGGTATGTATGAAGTTTTGTAGATGTTAGTATATGTAATGTCTAATAGATGTTGGTATGTATGAAGTTGTGTAGATGATAGTATATATAATGTCTTATAGATGTTGGTATGTATGAAGTTTGTAGATGTTAGTATATATAATGTCTTATAGATGTTGGTATGTATAAAGTGAGTTTTGTAGAATGTTAGTATATATAATGTCTTATAGATGTTGGTATGTATAAAGTGAGTTTTGTAGATGTTAGTAAATAGTAATGTCTTATAGATGTTGGTATGTATAAAGTGAGTTTTGTAGATGTTAGTAATGAAAGTCTTATAGATGCGGGTATGTATGAAGTTTTGTAGATGTTAGTATATGTAATGTCTAAATAGATGTTGGTATGTATGAAGTTGTGTCGATGTTAGTATATATAATGTCTTATAGATGTTGGTATGTATGAAGTTTTGTAGATGTTAGTATATATAATGTCTATAGATGTTGGTATGTATGAAGTTTTGTAGATGTTAGTATATATAATGTCTTATAGATGTTGGTATGTATGAAGTTTTGTAGATGTAAGTATATATAATGTCTCATAGATGTTGGTATGTATGAAGTGAGTTTTGTAGATGTAGTATACTGTAATGTCTTATAGATGCGGGTATGTATGAAGTTTTGTAGATGTAAGTATATATAATGTCTTATAGATGTTGGTATGTATGAAGTGAGTTTTGTAGATGTTAGTATATGTAATGTCTTATAGATGCGGGTAAGTATGAAGTTTTGTAGATGTTAGTATATGTAATGTCTAATAGATGTTGGTATGTATGAAGTCTGTGTAGATGTTAGTATATATAATGTCTTATAGATGTTAGGTATGTATGAGTTTTGTAGATGTTAGTATATATGTCTTAAGATGTTGTATGTATAAAAGTGAGTTTTGTAGATGTTAGTATATATAATGTCTATAGATGTTGGTATGTATAAAGTGGTTTTGTAGATGTTAGTAATATAATGTCTTATAGATGTTGGATGTATAAAGTGAGTTTTGTGATGTTATTAATGTAATGTCTTATAGATGCGGGTATGTATGAAGTTTTGTAGATGTTAGTATATGTAATGTCTAATAGATGTTGGTATGGATGAAGTTGTGTAGATGTTAGTATATATAATGTCTTATAGATGTTGGTATGTATGAAGTTTTGTAGATGTTAGTATATGTTAGTATATATAATGTCTTATAGATGTTGGTATGTATGAAGTTTTGTAGATGTTAGTATATATAATGTCTTATAGATGCTGGTATGTATGAAGTTTTGTAGATGTTAGTATTTATAATGTCTTATAGATGTTGGTATGTATGAGGTTTTGTAGATATTAGTATATATAATGTCTTATAGATGTTGGTATGTATGAAGTTTTGTAGATGTAAGTATATATAATGTCTTATAGATGTTGGTATGTATAAAGTGAGTTTTGTAGCTGTTAGTATATATAATGTCTTATAGATGTTGGTATGTATGAAGTTTTGTAGATGTTAGTATATATAATGTCTTACAGATGTTGGTATGTATGAAGTTTTGTAGATGTTAGTATATGTAACGTCTTATAGATGTTGCTATGTATGAAGTTTTGTAGATGTTAGTATATGTAATGTCTTATAGATGCTGGTATGTATGAAGTTTTGTAGATGTTAGTATATATAATGTCTTATAGATGTTGGTATGTATGAAGTGTTGTAGTTGTTAGTATATGTAATGTCTTATAGATGTTGGTATGTATGAAGTTTTGTAGATGTTAGTATATATAATGTCTTATAGATGTTGGTATGTATGAAGTTTTGTAGATGTTAGTATATATAATGTCTTATAGATGTTGGTATGTATGAAGTTTTGTAGATGTTAGTATATATAATGTCTTATAGATGTTGGTATGTATGAAGTTTGGTATGTATGAAGTTTTGTAGATGTTAGTATATATAATGTCTTATAGATGTTGCTATGTATGAAGTTTTGTAGATGTTAGTATATGTAATGTCTTATAGATGTTGGTATGTATGAAGTTTTGTAGATGTTAGTATATATAATGTCTTATAGATGTTGGTATGTATGAAGTTTTGTAGATGTTAGTATATATAATGTCTTATAGATGTTGGTATGTATGAAGTTTTGTAGATGTTAGTATATATAATGTCTTATAGATGTTGGTATGTATGAAGTTTTGTAGATTTTAGTATATATAATGTCTTATAGATGTTGGTATGTATGAAGTTTTGTAGATGTTAGTATATGTAATGTCTTATAGATGTTGGTATGTATGAAGTTTTGTAGATGTTAGTATACATAATGTCTTATAGATGTTGGTATGTATGAAGTTTTGTAGATGTTAGTATATATAATGTCTTATAGATGTTGGTATGTATGAAGTTTTGTAGATGTTAGTATATATAATGTCTTATAGATGTTGGTATGTATGAAGTGTTGTAGATGTTAGTATATGTAATGTCTTATAGATGTTGGTATGTATGAAGTTTTGTAGATGTTAGTATATGTAATGTCTTATAGATGTTGGTATGTATGACGTTTTGTAGATGTTTAGTATATGTAATGTCTTATAGATGTTGGTATGTATGAAGTTTTGTAGATGTTAGTATATATAACGTCTTATAGATGCTGGTATGTATGAAGTTTTGTAGATGTTAGTATATATAATGTCTTATAGATGTTGGTATGTATGAAGTTTTGTAGATGTTAGTATATGTAATGTCTTATAGATGCTGGTATGTATGAAGTTTTGTAGATGTTAGTATATATAATGTCTTATAGATGTTGGTATGTATGAAGTTTTGTAGATGTTAGTATATGTAATGTCTTATAGATGCTGGTATGTATGAAGTTTTGTAGATGTTAGTATATATAATGTCTTATAGATGTTGGTATGTATGAAGTTTTGTAGATGTAAGTATATATAATGTCTTATAGATGTTGGTATGTATGAAGTTTTGTAGATGTTAGTATATGTAATGTCTTATAGATGTTGGTATGTATGAAGTTTTGTAGATGTTAGTCTATGTAATGTCTTATAGATGCTGGTATGTATGAAGTTTTGTAGATGTTAGTATATATAATGTCTTATAGATGTTGGTATGTATGAAGTTTTGTAGATGATAGTATATATAATGTCTTATAGATGTTGGTATGTATGAAGTTTTGTAGATGTTAGTATATATAATGTATTATAGATGTTGGTATGTATGAAGTGAGTTTTGTAGATGTTAGTATATATAATGTCTTATAGATGTTGGTATGTATGAAGTTTTGTAGATGTTAGTATATATAATGTCTTATAGATGTTGGTACGTATGAAGTTTTGTAGGTGTTAGTATATATAATGTCTTATAGCATGTTGGTATGTATGACGTTTTGTAGATGTTAGTATATATAATGTCTTATAGATGTTGGTATGTATGAAGTGAGTTTTGTAGATGTTAGTTTATATAATGTCTTATAGATGTTGTATCTATGAAGTGAGTTTTGTAGATATTAGTATATATAATGTCTTATAGATGTTGGTATGTATGAAGTTTTGTAGATGTTAGTATATGTAATGTCTTATAGATGCTGGTATGTATGAAGTTTTGTAGATGTTAGTATATATAATGTCTTATAGATGTTGGTATGTATGAAGTTTTGTAGATGTTAGTATATGTAATGTCTTATAGATGTTGGTATGTATGAAGTTTTGTAGATGTTAGTATATGTAATGTCTTATAGATGTTGGTATGTATGAAGTTTTGTAGATGTTAGTATATGTAATGTCGTATAGATGTTGGTATGTATGAAGTGAGTTTTGTAGATGTTAGTATATGTAATGTCTTATAGATGTTGGTATGTATGAAGTGAGTTTTGTAGATGTTAGTATATGTAATGTCTTATAGATGTTGGTATGTATGAAGTTTTGTAGATGTTAGTATATATAATGTCTTATAGATGCTGGTATGTATGACGTTTTGTAGATGTTAGTATATATAATGTCTTATAGATGTTGGTATGTATGAACTGAGTTTTGTAGATGTTAGTATATGTAATGTCTTATAGATGTTGGTATGTATGAAGTTTTGTAGATGTTAGTATATATAATGTCTTATAGATGCTGGTATGTATGAAGTTTTATAGATGTTAGTATATATAATGTCTTATAGATGTTGGTATGTATGAAGTTGTGTAGATGTTAGTATATATAATGTCTTATAGATGTTGGTATGTATGAAGTTGCGTGGATATTAGTATCTAGGTATACTAAAGGACAAAAGAACCGCAACTCGGCAATTTGCGCTATATATTAATTTGAATGTTACATGGCTTCATTTGACTTTTCCTTTCGGGAAAAAAAACTAAAAGATCACGTAACATACCATATAGTATCGCTCCAAAGTTTATTATTGATAGAATACGCGTTTGGCTCAAGCAGGTGAGAAAACTTAGGATGTAAAATGTTGCAATCTCTTTACATTAAATGCAGTACTGAAATGGCTGAAGTTTTCAAAGCGAAGTTCAACATTTAGGAGTTTTGTGCTACAAAGTTAACTGTTTTAAAAATGCTACAGCAGCTTAGTTTAGTCCTTTTTCTAACTTTTTTGTACAAAACGTCTTGGGATTTCTCTGGAATATTACAAGGAATTAAGTGTACAGTATATACATTGTATAGCGGAAATTCCCGAGTTGCGTTTCCTTTTCCCTTTTGTATAGAAGTTAGTATGTATGTATATGTTGGACGTATGTCGTTGTGTATATTTGGGTAAGTATGTAGATGATGGTACTTATGGCGTTCTGTATGTGTTGGTATTATGTACATGTTGATTATCATATCAGATATGTATGTAGATGTTGATATATATGTAGATGTTGGTATGTATGTATGTAGATGTTGGTATGTATGTAGATGTTGGTATGTATGTATGTAGATGTTGGTATGTATGTAGATGTTGGTATGTATGTATGTAGATGTTGGTATGTATGTAGATGTTGGTATGTATGTATGTAGATGTTGGTATGTATGTAGATGTTGGTATGTATGTATGTAGATGTTGGTATGTATGTAGATGTTGGTATGTATGTATGTAGATGTTGGTATGTATGTAGATGTTAGTATGTATGTAGATGTTAGTATGTATATAGATGTTGGTATGTATGAAGATGTTGGTATGTATGTAGATGTTGGTATGTATGTAGTTGTTGGTATGTATGTAGATGTTAGTATGTATGTAGATGTTAGTATGTATGTAGATGTTGGTATGTATGACGTAGATGTTAGTATGTATGTAGATGTTGGTATGTATGACGTAGATGTTAGTATGTATGTAGATGTTGGTATGTATGTAGATGTTGGTATGTATGTAGATGTTGGTATGTATGTAGATGTTAGTATGTATGTAGATGTTGGTATGCATGTATGTAGATGTTGGTATGTATGTAGATGTTAGTATGTATGTAGATGTTGGTATGTATGTAGATGTTGGTATGTATGTAGATGTTAGTATGTATGTAGATGTTGGTATGTATGTAGATGTTAGTATGTATGTAAATGTTGGTATGTATGTATGTAGATGTTGGTATGTATGTAGATGTTGGTATGTATGTATGTAGATGTTGGTATGTATGTAAATGTTGGTATGTATGTATGTAGATGTTGGTATGTATGTAGATGTTAGTATGTATGTAGATGTTGGTATGCATGTATGTAGATGTTGGTATGTATGTAGATGTTAGTATGTATGTAGATGTTGGTATGTATGTAGATGTTAGTATGTATATAGATGTTGGTATGTATGAACATGTTGGTATGTATGTAGATGTTGCTATGTATGTAGATGTTAGTATGTATGTAGATGTTGGTATGTATGTAGATGTTGGTATGTATGTAGATGTTAGTATGTATGTAGATGTTGGTATGTATGTAGATGTTAGTATGTATGTAGATGTTGGTATGTATGTAGATCTGAGTATGTATGTAAATGTTGGTATGTATGTATGTAGATGTTGGTATGTATGTAGATGTTGGTATGTATGTAGATGTTAGTATGTATGTAGATGCTGGTATGCATGACGTAGATGTTAGTGTGTATGTAAAAGTTAATATGTATGATGCGTTGTAGATGTTGCATGTTTGTAGATGTTTGTATGTATGACGTTTTGTATGTGTTGGTATGTATGTAGATGTTGGTATGTATGTAAATGTTGGTATGTATGTAGATGTTGGTATGTATGTAGATGTTACTGTGTATGTAGATGTTGGTATGTATATATGTAGATGTTAGTATGTATGTAGATGTTGGTATGTATGTAGTAGTTGGTATGTATGTAAATGTTACTGTGTATGTAGATGTTGGTATGCATGACGTAGATGTTAGTGTGTATGTAGATGTTGGTATGTATGTAGATGTTAGTATGTATGTAGATGTTGGTATGTATGTAGATGTTGGTATGCATGTAGATGTTTATATACATGTAGATGTTAGTATGTATATAGATGTTGGTATGTATGTAGATGTTGGTATGCATGTAGATGTTGGTATGCATGTAGATGTTGGTATGTATGTAGATGTTGGTATGTATGTAGATGTTGGTATGCATGTAGATGTTGGTATGTATGTAGATGTTGGTATGTATGTAGATGTTGGTATGTATGTAGATGTTAGTATGTATGTAGATGTTGGTATGTATGTAGATGTTGGTATGTATATAGATGTTGGTATGTATGTAGATGTTGGTATGTATGTAGATGTTGGTATGTATGTAGATGTTGGTATGTATGTAGATGTTAGTATGTATGTAGATGTTGGTATGTATGTAGATGTTAGTATGTATGTAGATGTTGGTATGCATGACGTAGATGTTAGTGTGTATGTAGACGTTAATATGTATGATGCGTTGTAGATGTTGCATGTTTGTAGATGTTGGTATGTATGACGTTTTGTATGTGTTGGTATGTATGTAGATGTTGGTATGTATGTAGATGTTACTGTGTATGTAGATGTTGGTATTTAGGTAGACGTTGGTATGTTTGTAGATGTTGGTATGTATGTAGATGTTACTGTGTATGTAGATGTTGGTATGCATTACGTAGATGCTAGTGTGTATGTATAAGTTAATATGTATGATGTTTTGTAGATGTTGCATGTTTGTAGATGTTGGTATGTATGACGTAGATGCTAGTGTGTATGTAGATGTTGGTATGTAGAAGTTAATATGTATGATGTTTTGTAGATGATGGTATGTTTGTAGATGGTGCTATGTATGACTTTTTGTAGATGTTAGTATGTATGTAGATGTTTGTATGTATGTAGATGTTTGTATGTATGACGTTTTGTATATGTTAGTATGTATGTAGATGTTTGTATGTAAGACGTTTTGTAGATGTTTGTATATATGACGTTTTGTAGATGTTAGTATGTATGACTTTTTGTAGATGTTAGTATTTATGTAGATGTTTGTATGTATGACGTTTTGTAGATGTTAGTATGTATGACGTTTTGTAGATGTTGGTATGTATGACGTTTTGTAGATGTTAGTATGTATGTAGATGTTAGTATGTGTGTAGATGTTTGTATGTATGTAGATGTTTGTATGTAGGACGTTTTGTAGATGTTTGTATGTATGACGTTTTGTAGATGTTGGTATGTATGACGTTTTGTAGATGTTAGTATGTATGTAGATGTTAGTATGTATGTAGATGTTTGTATGTATGTAGATGTTTGTATGTAGGACCTTTTGTAGATGTTTGTATGTATGACGTTTTGCAGATGTTAGTATGTATGACGTTTTGTAGATGTTAGTATTAATGTAGATGTTTGTATGTATGACGTTTTGTAGATGTTGGTATGTATGACGTTTTGTAGATGTTAGTATGTATGTAGATGTTAGTATTTATGTAGATGTTTGTATGTATGACGTTTTGTAGATGTTTGTATGTATGACGTTTTGTAGATGTTAGTATGTATGTAGATGTTAGTATTTATGTAGATGTTTGTATGTATGACGTTTTGTAGATGTTAGTATTTATGACGTTTTGTAGATGTTAGTATGTTTGTAGAAGTTTTTTTTTTATTTTCAATCACCAAATTAATGGTGATCCATTTATTCACCCCGTCATAGGTTTGTGAGGGTCGGGTAGGGCCACCCCTCAGCAAACCGTACAGTTATATGATAAAACATGCGTCAAATATGTATTTAAATATAATACAACAAATATTTACAGAAGCTGAACTAAAGCATATCTTAATATAGACATAAACAAATGGGGAGGTTTTTTCTTTCTTTACGATTTCAGAATGAGTGCAAATATGAATATAGGCCAGATTTGTTAAAGGGAGGCATTGCAATATGTATATATTTCAAAATATCTTCAGTGGATAATATGTCATGATTGGCATGTATCCCTTTAAAACTTTGAAGACATTTAATTTCACAATCTTCAAATGATAAAATTTACTTATTTATTATTTTTTGCATTCATTCTAAAATTGCAAACAAACTTTTTTTTCTTCAAAAAATCCAGTGGATGATTTACATATATTTATATTTAAAGAAAGTTATGTTACATAGACACTCACAAATATTAGAACAATGGTACATGCATGTGACTTTATACACTGAGTTTTCCTATTATATTCTGGGAAAGAAATGTGTGGTATATAAAATAAAAAAAAAGGACAAGATGTTTCTATGGAGATGTGACATTTCATTACTCAATGGGAACAGTGGGAAACATAGTGCAACAATATATTTACAAGTAAGTACAATTTCTGGTGTTTTTGTCGTTGTTATTTACTTAAAAGCACAGAGTAATATTTAGCGAAAAAGGATCAATTAGTGTAAAAGGGTTTTATATGCCAACCAGGCTTTTCAATTTTTTCCAATTGATTATATTTTGATAGTGTTTATTGTTTTCAGTATGATATAGGTATCTAATTTGTGGTTTAACATTTTCAAAGAATGGCAATCTCCCATCTAACTTGCACTTATATATGAAGTATTTTACATGTAGAAGTAATTTATTTAAAACAATGTCATATTGAATGGAACCAAAAATTATAATTTTCATAGTCCATTCCGGTTGAATTTGTATATTTCTATGCAAGTAAACTTGAAATTATCCCAAAATGTTTTTGAATATCTGCATTCCCAAAATAGATGAGTAATGGTTTCTGAAGTATCAGTGCAAAAACTACATGAATTGTCATTTTTTTATTTTCATTTTTGTCAGAAGGAGGTTTGTGGCAGTAATTCTGTGATTCATTTTTACTTGAAACCATTGTAACTTTGTATCTTTTGTGCAAATGAAAGGTATTTTAAATAGTTTATTCCAATCTCTGTCTACATTTAAACCGTATTGACCCCATTTTGCAATAGATGTTGGCTGCACACCTGATTTATTAAAACTTCATAAATAGGGCGACAGCCCTTTTTTGTTCCAGTTATGAGAGAAACTGCTAATGAGCAAACAGGGTTTTCTAGGTTGATGGCAAGATGTGCAAAATTCAGATTGTGAAGGTAATCCCTAATTGCCGCAGTCATACCTTCATATTCTATAAAATTTGAAAGTAGAAGTTAGTATGAATTATGTTTTGTAGATGTTAGTATATATGTGTTTGCGCCCAAGACGGATGTATGGACGGACAAGAGTAACACTATATGCCCGATCCACTTTCGTGGGCCTAAAAGTAGAAGCATCAATAGTTACGTTTTCTTTACAGTTCGCAATTCGACCACTTGATGTATGATATGCTTTAGAGATTTATCTTCAGGCTGTTTAAACAATAACGTATCTGTATCTTTATTCGTACATCTTGATTGACCCTCGTGTTTATCTAACATTATTTAAGTTGTGTATTGTGCGGAACGAGTTGGAACGATTTGATAAATAATAAAAACTTATATGAAGAAAACAACAGCTAAATCATGCATAAACTGACATTAAGGTTAAGGTCATATTGTTAGGCAGAACGAGTTGGAACGATTTGATAAATAATAAACACTTATATGAAGAAAACAACAGCTCAGTCATTCAGAAACTGACTTTAAGGTGGGGTTTTTTTCATGGTAGTAATGAATGTGGTATAGGCGACATTGGTCATGATGTCGGTAAATGTGTTGTATAAAGTGGCCATGGTAGTAATTTGGTATACATTTGCCATGGTAGTAATTTGGTGTACATTGGTTATGGTAGTTACGAATTTGCTATACATAAATGAGAAAAAGGGTCCTATAGAAATCATAGCACCCAAACGCAATTGCAACGTAGGTCAGCACTGTACCATAAACGAAGAGCAAATTAACTATACAATGAAAACGACAATACACAACAGAAAGAATGATGAAGACAGAGTTACCGACTTGGAATGGTCAGTAAGCAATATGGGCCACTGGTTAGCTTTAATCGATGTTAAATGTACACAAGTTCGCTATTTTCCTGTCTTCAGCGCTCAGATTGACAAGACATGTAAATAAAAGTACATCCCAACAAAAGGAAATCCCTAACACTACAGTCCACATTCAGTGAAATTAGGAAACGATACTTGTACGAGTCTGTTACTTTTCTGTCTTGCTTGTGTTTGTTGCTTCCAAGGAACATACTTAGAAATACCTCAGGATGTATCCAGAATTGTACTGAACAACCAAAGCTGTTGCAGCCCAAGAGAGTACGACCAGAAAAACCGAGGGACGAAGGTTCATACACCAACCTCCCCTTTCAGGGTTTCAGAAGGTGCAATCATGGAGTTCCACGAGGTTGTCTGGTCATCGTAAAAGATAAAAGTGCAGCGTAGCGACTGACTATAGAGGGGCCATCAAACTGAAGTGCGCTGAAATACTAAAGGGTCGTATATTTTTCTGACGAATTTCCTGATTAATTTTGTAAAGCGTCATACCCATTTATTTAAGTTTATAGATCTCATCTCCACAGAATAGCGGTTGTGATAATTTCCTAGCCGCGGAACAGGTTTTAGATTGGTGTTGTATCCTCGACCTCTTAGTTTACGACCACTTAAGACAGTCGGCTACATATATCAGTAAAACATTATATATTTGACATAATATGAATTTAGCTAAAATAAAGTAGTCAAACTGCAACAAATACTATCTCGATTTTGAATACATTTTGTTTATTTTTCATACGATAACATCTGTAAATGGATGACCTCAACTAGTTTATTTACAGGGAACGGCATGTGTTTCCGATTACCTTATTTACAAAAGATTTCCCCCCGAGATGCAGTATTGTATGCAAATATGTTGACCTAATTTCACACTGGCTGACAGCGCAGACAAAAATGAAAAAAATCATCTGTTTTTAAGTTAACAGGAAGAAACAAAGCCCTACTTATTTCTATGAAAAATATGAGTACCCCCATCACATTAAAATCTATCTTCTTCAATACATGGAGTCTTCCGGCTGTTTTCATAACGTGGCCGCCTGCTTGTCAGGAATTTAGATCATGTGTCACGTGGAAAATATACTAACATAAAAAATACCAGATGTTTTAACGCAAACACCGATATGTCATCATATGTTATGCAGGTGAGGTGTAACCAGAGCCTTTGACATAAACATTTCTCATTTTTCAATTTATTATTTAATAAAAACGTTTTGATATTTTATGAAAGGAAAAGGATTAAATCATCATTGCGTCATAAAATATTTTATTTTGTATAATTCTTCTTTAAAATGAATACATTTAATGACGAGAACACCGGTAAGGAGATAAAATATCAATAGGAAAAGTATCCAAATATTATAATATTAAAAAATATTATTTGCAAGTTTGTTTTCAGTTGTTGTTTACAGCTATTCATTAAGCAGACGGTCATAAAAGTTGATGACGAAATTTGTACAATAAACGTGCACAGACGTAATTTCCGCCATCGGTCAAAATCACATGGCGGTCGAAAACAGATAGAAAGACGATACTTTTCCAGAATGATTGTACGTCGAAATAACTTTGAGAAAAATCTACGTAGTTTATGATAACGAAAACCTTGCTGAAAAAGTTTGGTTGTAATAACTTTATGTCGATAATTGAAATCCTTAAAGGGGTTGATACACTATTTTCAAACACAGTCTATTTTAAAGGGCTCTGAATGAAAAACTTGAAAAAAACTGAAAGAATTATCAAAATGCCATGAAAAATAAAGGAGATATGACCTATTGAAAATTGGCAAAGAAACATTAATGGAGGCGGCCATCTTTGAACGATGACGTCATCGCGCCTTTTTGCCATATATGGTATATTGATAAAATGTCTTTTAAAGCAAAGAAAATCACTGCAAATTAAAAATAATACTAAAATGTATACATTTTACATCTGTATATTTATTTTTAATCAATTTGCAGTGGTTTTCTTTGCTTTAAAATACACTTTGTCAATATGCCATGTATGGTAAAACGGCGCGATAACGTCATCGTTCAAAGATGGCCGCCTCCATTTATGTTCTTTGCACATTTTCAATAGGTCACATCTCCTTTATTTTTCTTGACATTTTGATAATTCTTTCAGCTTTTTCCAAGTTTGTCAGAGCCCTTTTAAATAAATCCTGTTTGAAAATAGTGCATCAACCCCTTTAATATCCTTTCATTGCCCTAGCAAAACGAATTAGCTGCAATATGTAAGAGGTATATGGGCCAGTTTAGCCCCAATTTGCATAACAAAGAAGGGAGCATGACCTAATTAGCATAGCAATAGAAGGGGAAGTGGCCTCATTTGCATAAACCAATCAGAAAACAGCGTCTATATTTAGAACTATGACGTCAGAGTAAGTAGGACAAAGCTCGATAATTCGAATTTCACGCTATTGCATCAGTCTCCTTAATCCTTTAGCGTACCCACGCGATAGGATGAGTGGCATAGGCTAATTCCTCTATACAATCGACACTATTGAGATACATGATGTCTGGATACTTGTATGTCTAGTATCTTTTATATGAAAACCCGCAAAGGAATTAGCGCCAGAATGTTCGAACAAAAGGTATTGACATTTAGAAATAATCTGTGGACATTATAGAGACATTTTGTCTGAGTTCCTTTTGTATAAAAACCGCAAAGGGGATTAGAAGCAGGATGTTCGAACAAAGGGTATTGACATTTAGACTTATGCTTACACACCACCACCACCACAACCAACCACCACCACCACTCACCACCACCCACCACCATCACCCACCACCATCACCACCACCACCACAACACCATCAACACCATCATATGGGATATGGAGTCACTTCCGCTACGGTTCTTGGCAGTAGATTTGCCAGGTATTCAGGCACTGTTCCGTTTTTCATTTTATATACAACAGAACGTTTTTGGAACTTACGCCGTTCTGATAACGTTAACCATCCTATTTCATTCATTAAATTAACAATAGATACCGAACGGGTAAGACCTGTCACAATACGTGCAGCTTCATATTGTATTTGTTCAAGTTTATTTTTTTCATATTCGCTGCAGCCATCCCAAACAATAGCAGCATATTTTAAGATTGGACGGACATACGATAAATAAATTTGATTTAATGCCTTACGTCTTAGTGTAAATTTCAAAAGCCTCATAGTTCCAATGATTTTGGAAGCCGAAAGAGAGATATTTTCGATATGCATACGCCATTTGCCATCATGGCTCAAAGCAAGGCCTAAATGTTTATGGTGTTCAACAAACGACAACTGGGTGTTGTCTAAAATAAGATTAGGCCGACGCTGTTCATTTATTTTTTTCATATTCGCTGCAGCCATCCCAAACAATAGCAGCATATTCTAAGATTGGACGGACATACGATAAATAAATTTGATTTAATGCCTTACGACTTAGTGTAAATTTCAAAAGCCTCATAGTTCCAATGATTTTGGAAGCCGAAAGAGAGATATTTTCGATATGCATCTGCCATTTGCCATCATGGCTCAAAGTAAGGCCTGAATGTTTATGGTGTTCAACTAACGACAACTGGGTGTGTCTAAAATAAGATTAGGCCGACGCTGTTCATTTATGTTTTTTGAAAAAAATAATGCTTCAGTTTTACTGGCGTTTAATTGAACTAACCATGTTTTGGAAAACCAGTTTGAAGCAATGTTTAAATCATGGTTTAGAATACCCTCCATATCATCAATTCTTGAAGTGGATACTGAAAAAGAACTATCATCGGCATACAAACGAGCTATGCTTAACATACTTTCGGATATATCATTAACATATATTAAAAACAAAAGGAGTCCGAGCACAGAGCCTTGAGGAACGCCCGCGGTTATGTTTTTGATTTCAGAATACGTGTTTCCGACAAATACTTGTTGCCTGCTATTATTAAGATAACTTTCAATCCACTATGAACTCCATTTTGCTTAAGTTTAAATAAAAGCGCTTTATGCCATACCCTATCAAAAGCTTTAGAGATATCTGCGAATTCAATACACGTATATTATTTGGCGTCAAAAGCTTGACAAATATTATGATATATATCGATAAGTTGACGAACTGTCGAATGACCTGTGAGAAAACCAGATTGATTTTTGAAAAATAGGTTATCCATATGTAAATGGTTATAAATAAACTTATAAACGACCCGTTCAAAAACTTTCCCTGCACAACTTAGCAGCGAGATCGGTCTATAATTAGTCGAAATATATGTAAGACCTCTTTTGAAAAGTGGCATAACGTTTGCAAATTTCCAAATGTCAGGAAAATAAGATTCGTTCAACGGTCTATTATATAAAATACAAAGAGGTTTGCAAATCGTTACAGCTGTTTCTTTCAGTACTTTTTGACTTATTCCATCGTTTCCTGTTGCCTTGTTAACATCTAATATTTTTAAAATATCCATAATTTCTGATTCGGTAACAGAAATATTGTCTAAACAGGCATCTGTTTTTGTAACAAAATTTGGTAAAACTGCGTTCGTTTCATCGATTGAGGCAATTGAAACAAAAAATCATTTGAACAGTTTGCTCTATTAACATCAGTTACAGAAAATATTATTTCTCCGTTTGATAATGTAGTTTTTAATGGGGGTATAGTTTCAGAATGTTTATTTGACTTAATAAGGTGTTTTAAAATTTTCCAATATTGACGAGGATTGTTTGAGCTGGATTCGATTAATGTACTTTCTATATTATTGAAAAAACGTTCTTTAGCATATTGTTTTTAATTATTAAATTTATTTCTGAGACATTTGTATGATATCCAATCCGAATTAGAACGAGATTTAATTGCGATACGTTTTTTTCGGTCATGTTGTCTTGAAGTCCGACGAATCTCAGAATCATACCAAGGTTTATCATTCGGTCGTATAGTTACTTGTTTAGAGGGTATTCATATTTGAATTAATTCCATAAACTTACTCGTAAAATCATTGCTCGCAACTTCTAAATCATTATCTTGAAGAAAAGACCAATCAGTATCTTCTATGAGTCTGTTTAATTTGATAAAATCACCATTTTTATAATTCCAAGCTTGTCTTGTGAATGATGATGTAATAACTTGATTAAAATCAAAACAAATGTATATACCAAAATGGTCAGTAACGTCCCGTGGTGTTATAATAATACCAAAGTCATGTGCTTCAGCAGAATCTGACATAACTACTGGATCAATTAAAGTTCAAGAATTGTCAGTGACTCGGGTTGGTTCTGTAATTATATTGGTGAGATTATTAATCAACATTATATCTCTCAGTTGGTGATTATTCATGTTTGACTGGTCCTCATTTACATCTCCAACTATAATTATACTCTTTGCTCTTTCTAACGATTGCTCAATACTTAAATTAAATCTGTTCCAGAAGTTTACATTACTATTTGGTTTACGATACACGGTGCATATAAGTATGGTTTCGTTACGATCTTTAATTTCAATCCATATAGATTCTAGTAAAATATGTTCGAGTTCATGTACTCTGTTGATATTATATTTGACGAAACATAAAATAAAATACCTCCAGAATGAGCAGTGCTGTCTTTCCCATAAGTAGTAACAAAATTCGTCATTGTATATGCATAGAAATCGTCATTTTGTATGCATACATTCCCAATATAAATGATTTACTGTTTCTATTTTCATTGCACAGGAATCGCAAATATTAGAATTAGCAATTTTAAATTTCAGTAATTTTGTATTGGTTGCTACAATCCCCATAAGATATTTATATTGGAAATTGCGCAATTTTGTTGAAATAGTTGAATATATTGGGATAGTGTAAATTGTTTTCCAGTCTAGATTAGCGTTTTGAAACTCGTGTTCCCAATTGTTTTGTTGTATAATATCTTTGCTAATCTCGTTTCGTAATTGATGATTGTACAAAACTTTGTTTGTATAATTGGATTTTTGAAGTTTTTCTAGAAAATTTGGTGTAACGTTTTGTGCATTGATTTGTTCGTTTTTTATTTTATTTTTGAAATTTTGGGGAAAACTTGATATTAATGATGTATACTTGAGAAAATCTTTCTGTGGTATGTCATATAGGTAAGCAAAAAATTCAGAATTATAAAATTGTTTGCGTCTATAATCGTATATGTGTTCAAAATATTTTATACCCTTATAAAGCCAGTCTCTATGAAATATTGGTTTGCCGTTTACTTTTATGTTCGAGTTATTCCATATTATACTTTGCTTACTGTTTTAACTTCAGCGTGTTTATTTATTTTTTCCATGCACTAAGTATATTTTGTAAAAAAGGTGTTTTTTCGAACATTTTTTTGATATCGTTTTCATCAATGTTGCATTCAAAAATTGTATTTCCTCCATATTTTTCTAATTCATATAAATATTTTTGTTTCCATTGACCGGCTGTATTGTCCATTAACCTTTTTATCCAGCTTGCTTTAAGAGAGTATATACATTTCTGTATATCAATCATTTTGATACCCCCATTTTCGTAATCTTGTATAAGTGTGGCTTTTTTAATTTTGCTTGGTTTATTGTCCCAAAGAAATTTGAACATAATATCGTTTATTTCTTTAATTGTTTCGTTTGGTGGATCGGGTAGGACGGTTAGTGGATATATATTAACTAATCAACAAGAGCAAAAGTCGGGTAGGACGGTTAGTGGATATATATTAACTAATCAACAAGAGCAAAAGTCTTTAAAACAGTATTTTTTCCAAGTAGGGTTAGTTTTCTATGCTGCCAACTTTTTAAACAATGTTTGAACTGTTCTAGTTTAGGTTCCAGATTAAGTTAAAAAAACATCAATCTTGTTTGTATTGAAACCCATTCCAAGAGCTTTTGCTTTTTCAGATGACCATGTAAACTTTCGATTTTCTAAAAATTGTATTTGACCGTTTTTCAGTGTACCTACTCTTAAAACACTGCATTTTGAGGTGTTGAGTTTCAGATATATTTCCAAAAGAATCCAAAGTATGAATTAGTTTATCAAATGACTGTTTTGATCCATCAGTTAAATAATGTGCATCATCAGCAAATAATGTCTGCTAATCTCAATGTCTGCTACAGTAATGCCTTTTATATCCTTATTGATTTTTATTGCAAAAGAGAGCAATTCTAAACATATACTAAATAGATACGGGTGATAGTGGGCATCCCTGTCGAATCCCTCGTTTAGTCAAGAAAAGAAAAATGTTATGTGTCCATTATTAATGACACTGCTTTTAGCGTCGTTGTAAAATATCTCTATCCATTTAATAAAATTATCTCCAAAATTAAAGTGTCTTAAGGTATTAATTAAAAAATTATGATTTATGCTATCAAATGCTTTCTCGAATTCGGAAAATAATAGCAGACCAGGAACATTGTGTTCTTCAACATGATTTAAAACTTCAAATAAAAGACGTTTTTCATTTCCTTTAAAGCCGCAGCACATTAAAACTCCGTTAAAACTCCTTCACATTTTTGTTTTTCATTTTCTGTAAGTTTTGGAATAGAATCGTTATAGAAATCTTTATCCGATGTTGTTTGTTTTGTTTCTGTGTGTAATTTTGAATAATATTCGTTGAGAGCTTTTAAAATATCGTTTGTGTTTGAGACAGTTTTTCTTTAGGGTTAAACTATTTATTGTTTTGCTTTCAGCCTTTTTCTTTCCTAAATTTGAAAAATATCTAGTGTTTCTTTCATCATTTTCAACCTTTTCTGATTTTGAACGCAAAAAAAACCCGTTTAATCTATACTCTAGTATATTTTCGAGTTCATTCTTATACGCCTCATATACCTTTTTTAATGTGTGTAACTCCGTTTCATTCGACGTCTTCTAAATGTTTGACTATTTGTCTTTTATATCCGATGCCATTTCTTCATTTAATAAGTCTTTTTTCTTTTTTTCAGATGTGTACTTTATGGTTTCATTTCTAATTGTTCATTTTAAGATTTCCCAGAGAGTATTTGGATTTGCATTATTATTTAAACCAGCTAGTTCGCGTAATGCTTTACGGATGTTTTCTTGGTATTCTGTTTGTAATAATATGCTATTATTTAATTTGAAATATCCTGGGCCTTTTGGATTGCTTGCTAAATCTAAAGAAATTGTAACAATTGAAATGATCTGTTTTAAATTCTGTCTTTATTTGGCTTAGCGAAACATTTTTACAAGACTGTCTGAAATTAGAAAATGATCAAGGCGGCAAAATATTGATGGTCTGTTATTTGAATGCCATGTATATTGGCGTTTTGTAGGATTGTGCAATCTCCAAATATCCAATAAACTATGTGTATCCATTTAATAGTCTTTGCAACTTTATTCTACATTTATTGTGATCGCTAATTTGAACATTTTTCTTATCTAATTTATGTCCTAAAAGTGTATTAAAATCTCCACCTATTATAACATTATTTTCATCAATATTCAAAATATATTTACCTAGTTTTTCTTTTCTTTTTTCTTTTTTTTTCAGCTTCTAAAAATAGAAGCCCATTTATTCTCCCCGTCTAATGGTGAGCAGAGGGTCGGGGAGGACCATCCCTCTGTACACCTTACAGCAATTTAATATTATGTTTTCAATGTACATGTACTAGTAAAATAATATAATATATATATATAGCTGTATGTATGTACACATACACAAATCATTCACACTGAACACTCAACAGATTATGAGATATATTTCATGCATTTAGAAATATAAATAAATTTATTTATAGTTGCTCTACAAAATATGATTATCTGCTGGCAAGTGTATAGTATTGTGTTATTAATAAATATAATTTCAGTATAATTAAGCTATGGGGAGATGTTATTGAGAAAGAAAAAAAGCGGGGAGGGGTGGGGGCATCTAAGCATGAGGTTTTTTACTAATATATATTTATTTAAAAAAGAAAAAAAGGTTGCTAGGTTTTCATGTTAAGAAGTTATAAAAGTTTTCCCATGTTTTTAAGAAACAGTCATATTTATTTTCTGTAATTGCTATTTCTTCATCTGTTTTATAAAAAAGTTGTAGTCTATTTTTCAGTGTAGTGAGGCTAGGTTTATTTTTTGAGCATCGACAATAGTATAAGTAGTACTTTGTTTCCAACAATATACGCTGATTTAGAACACTTGTGTTTTCATCATATATTCCAAAGATAAATGACCTCTTTTCAAAATCTATTTCCACCTTATTTGTTTTAACCAGTCCTTAAGGTTTGTCAGTATATTTTGTGAAAGCTGGCATTCCCACAGTAAATGTGTAATTGTTTCACTGACGGATGAACAGAAAGAACAAAGTGGACTCTCTATTAATTTTATTTTATGGAGAAACTTGTTTGTTGCTAAAATATTGTGATTTATTCTTATCTGGAACCATTGTAAAGTGGTATCCTTTGTTATTGTGAAAGGCCATGTATAAATTTGACTCCAGGTATCTTCGCTGAAGTTATACATTCTAGTCCATATGATTTTACCACTAGGACATTCATTATTTTGATTTAATATTTGATACATGTCTTTAACTCCTTTTTTATTTCTTAAATATATTTTTAGTGGAGTTGGTAGCACAGGAGTTTCCAACTTCGTTGTTCTTTTAGTATCTATTATTTCTTTCTCCATTTTTTTGATAGCTACCACTAACCCATTATATTGTAAAAAATTTAAATTTATTCCATATATTTTTTTTAATTCATCATATAAATATATTTTTCCATCCTTTCCCATTAAATCATTTATTATTCGTAAGCCCTTATTATACCATGATTTTATAAAAAATGCACTTGTGCCTATACATATACTTTTATTATAAAATATTGGGCTGGATAGATATTAGTCCTCATTGGCTGGTTGATACTTTGATACAAAGTGTATGTGTGCCTTAAGAACATATTGCCAAAAAACGTTTTTTATACTTCCCAATTTCTTATTTATATACAAAATACCGCAGTTAAACAGTTTATCTATATCTATATATGACTTTAGGATATTTTCATATTTGAATTGGTCTGTTACTATTCTTCTAATCCATGTTGTTTTTAAAGCTGTTATAAAGGCATTTATATTTATCATTTTCAATCCTCCTTCACAATATTCTTTACATATAATGGCACTTTTTAGTCTTGCCTTACCATGCCAAAGGAAATTAAACACTATATCATTGATTTCTTTAACAATGTTTTCACATGGGTTTGGTAAGGATAAAAACAGATGGTTAAAAGATGGAATGAGAAGTGATTTTATTACTGTTATTCTGCCTAAAGGAGTAAGATACCTTTTTTGCCAAGATTTAATCGTACTTTTTAGTTGATTTATTTTTTCAGTGAAATTTATATTTATCATTTTTGTAAGGCCTGTGTCAAAAGATAGTCCAAGTAACTTAAATCTGTTTTTGCCCCAGTTCAATTTGTTTTTCTATTACAGTGGGGTCGTCCATATTTGTACCGTAGATGTTTATTATAACAATGTTTTTTTCACTATTTTTTAAAAGTAAAGCCTGCAGTCGACTTACTACAATATCTGAATAGGAAATGAATTCAATATTCTGACTTTGGTTTAAAAGAATACCGACACCTTCACTTTTAATACTATTTCCGCTTAAGTATATATCGTTTCCCCATTCGTGTTTCCATGTATAAACATTTCTCTCAATAGAGTGTGTCTCCTGCAGCAGACAAATCTAATAAGATTGAGATTTCAGCCATTCAAACACTTGTTTTCGTTATAGTTTATTTCCAAGACCTCGAACGTTTAGTGAAAATATATTGAATATCATATTTTAAAAGAACAGTTTATGATGGATTTGAACAGGGAAAAGCACGCCACATTTTTAAAAAAAAAAGACTGGTGATAAAAAGAACTGATTTGTCTGAACAAAAACATTCACTAAAAAGGATTGCGACATAATCAAGGGTCTCCGTATAACTAAATGTGTATAACATACGCAATTGCAATGTTAACACTATGACAGATACATATTCTACAATGACAACTATCTACTTATAGGTGTTAATATTTCGTATTTATGGGTATCGGCAAAATGACGAAAAGGCAGAAAATATCCAGAAGAAGAAGAAGAAGAAGAAGAAGAAGAAAACAGAAAAAAGGGAAAAAATAAAGAAGAAGAAGAAGAAGAAGAAGAAGAAGAAGAAGAAGAAGAAGAAGAAGAACAACAACAACAACAACAACAACAACAACAAGGGAACAGCAAAGCTTCTGTAATCTTTGCACATTACTTTTCAATTTGCAAACATGAAACTTAAATAATAATTTTGAAGAAAAACAGTGAAAAATGCAAAGCATGTTACATGTACATATTGCATGTGCTCGTTATTTAAAACATAAAACACTAAGTGTGATATAACAGTGAGAACCGACGTCTGCTTTTTTTCTTTTTTTTTTGTTTACTTGTTTTTATGTCATATATCATACTAAAGTAAATAACATGTTATGTTCATTACTAATACCACAATTTAACACAATACCACAATTTAAGTTGATAAAATTCAATTTTATTTACTTGTTCATCATGTTCTATACCACATAATAAAAGCAATCTCATATCATATCACTTAAATGAATCACGTTCTGACATTATGCTTTATTATTGTGGAAAAGTAATAATAATATATGCTTTAGTTTGCAATGCAAAACGAGCGTTATCTATAAACTATAAACTGATGCATTAAAACAACCAATATTTTGTTATATCAATGCATAAATTGAACATATCATAATCAGTGATAGACTATAACATATCTATTTTCTTTTAACACGAGATACAACTATGTAGCACTGCACGTGACTTGTTTTGAAGTTACCGTTGGAACGTATTTATATAGATTGATTGTCATGTTTATACGCTATAAATTACAGTAAAGGTCCACCACCACAACCCACCACCACCCACAACCACCACCACCACCACCACCACCCCCCACAACCACCACCACCCACAACCACCACCACCAACACCACCACCCACAACCACCACCACCACCCACTACCCACCCACCACCACCACCACCCAACACCACCACCACCCACCACCAACACCACCACCCACCACCAACCACCACCACCCACCACCACCCACCAAACGACCACAACCACCACCACAACCACAACCCACCACCACCACAACACCATCTACACCATCAACAACAATACTGCCACCAACAACAACAACTAACCACAACACCACACCACCAACAACAGCAACAACAGCAACATCGAAACTATAACATGTTATTTCTTGATTTGAACCCGACTTAACAAGTCACTGAAACCATTTCTATAGAAAGCTGATCATATATTTACTTTAAATGTTAGGGGATTAAATCGTGAAGTTACAGAGTCATGTTTATACGTTATAAATTACAGTAAACGTCCAACACTTCAACCACCACCCACCACCACCACCACCACCAACCCACGACCACCATCACCACTCCCACCACCACCCATTACCACCACAACCCACCACCACAACCCACCACCACAACCCACCACCCACCACCACTACAACCCACCACTACAACCTACCACCACCACCCACTACCGCCACCACCCACTACCGCCACTACCACCACCACCACCACCCACCATCACCACAAAACACCACCACCCAACACTACCACCCAACACCACTACCACCACCACCACAACCACCAAAAGACCACCACCACAACCAACCACAACCACCCACCACCACCACCACCACAACGCACCACCACCACCACCCACCACCACAATCAACACAACCCTCCACCACCACACCACCACCACCACCACCCACCTATCACCACCAACACCATCAATGCACCGCCACCACCCACATCACCATAAACATCACCACTGCCACCCACCACCTCCACCACCACCACCACACACCACACACCACACCACCACAAACACCACCACCCAACACCCAAAACCCACCACCACCCACCACCACCACCACCCATCACCACCATCACTATCACCACCATGCACATTTACATTTACCTGTGGATTAATTTACCTGTTCAAAGCTTTCTACCTTATCAAATAAAATCTTCTTCTCGCTTTTCACAGATATTGCAATGTGTGAATTGTAAATATATATTGTTGTGTATTGATTTCCTTTAAAATAAACATAAACATGTTCATAAATCAAAACATGGCCGGGGAACTTTAATATTTCTTACATGAAATAACATGTTACAGTTTCGATGAGGTGGTTGCTGTTGTTGGTGGTGTTGTGGTTAGTTGTTGTTGGTGGTGGTAGTATTGTTGTTGATGGTGTTGATAGCTTTGGTGTTGTGGTGGGGTGGTGTTGGAAGTTATGGTGGTGGTGGTGGTGGTGGTGGTGGTAGTGGTAGTGGTGATGGGGGTGGTGGTGGTGGGCGATGGGTGGTGGTGGTGGTGGTGGTGGGTGGTGGTGGCGGTGGTGGTGGTGGTGGTGGTGGTGGTGGTGGTGGTGGTGGTAGTCGAGGTGGTAATGGTAGTGTTTGTTGTTGTTGTTATTATTGTTGTTGTTGTTGCTGGTGGTAGTATAGTTATTAGGGCTTTCCACCTTCCAGTGGAAAGACCTATTGTTGTTGTTCGGCAAGATTTTGACTTTATTCTTCTCACCGCCACTTTTCATAGTAAGACTGGTCGCACGGCCTCTAAAGTTTACACAGTGATAGAGCTTATTCTGGAATAGTGCCGCGAAGCTTTTGGGGTCATGACGTCATCCAAGATGGCCGCCAGTGACGTCATGATGAAAATCTTGTTCGCGCTAGATCTCAGAAATGTATGGTCGGATTTGAATGAAACTTTCACAGATTGTAAAGGTCATGGTCTAGTTGTGCAAGAAGGTCATGCGGGGTCATGACGTCATAACGTGATGGCGTCAGAGTCGCCAGACGCTTAAAAACTGGAAAAAATCGTCAAAAATACAATTATTGCATGACCATTTTGAAACTTTACCACAATCATGTTTTCATCATCTTCTATCGATCGTGTGAAAAAGGTGTTGATGACGTCATCAAATATGGCGGCCATAGTGGTTTAATTTTAAACAGGCTAAAATAGAAACGTCTAAGTATATTTCGAAAACCGAACCAGCTAGCGCCAACAATGCCCTCATATATGTGCCACTATGTGACCTTGACCAAGTCTGGGAAAATCAGGTCACCAGGTCAAAGGTCAAGGTCATAGGTAAGCGATAGGTGTAAACACCAATAACCACCTATGTCTCAGTAACGGTTGAAATTGTTATCAAGAACATATGTACCATTTGTAAGGCCTTTCAATTTACTTTTCAAAAATAAAGTCCACTCAAAACGCAACGTTGGTAAATGGTTGCCATAGGAACCAAAATACGATGACGTCAATGACGTAAAATTTGAAAAATTGACGTAGACACGCAAAATTTGTCAGTTTTGTAGAACTTATGATTAGAAATACGAAGGCGACGTTTATTTTTAGCTGACGTCATTAATGACGTCACAGTAACGTAGAAACGAAAGAAGATTAAAATCGCTTCTGCTCAAGAACCACCTGTCCCTTCTCGGTGAATCTTTGTCAAAATAATGTACTTATCTTGTAGTTGTGCATTGCAATTTTTTGGGCCTCGGAGTCATTCAATATGGCCGCCGGTGAATATCTAAGAAATACCTTGTTCACGTTTCTCTTCCTAAAGATTTCCAGTCTGATAATGATGAAACTTCGCCAAATAATGTGCGTATGGGTGGGACGTGGGGCAGACGAATGTATACGCGTGAAGACGATACATAGCTCAGACCTAAATATTAAGTTTCGGGCGTAACGCAGTTCCCATCTTGCACGCACATACAGATATGCGAAACCATTATTAGGGCTTTCCACCTTCCAGTGGAAAGACCTATTGTTGTTGTTCGGCAAGATTTTGACTTTATTCTTCTCACCGCCACTTTTCATAGTAAGACTGGTCGCACGGCCTCTAAAGTTTACACAGTGATAGAGCTCATTCTGGAATAGTGCCGCAAAGCTTTTGGGGTCATGACGTCATCCAAGATGGCCGCCAGTGACGTCATGATGAAAATCTTGTTCGCGCTAGATCTCAGAAATGTATGGTCGGATTTGAATGAAACTTTCACAGATTGTAAAGGTCATGGTCTAGTTGTGCAAGAAGGTCATGCGGGGTCATGACGTCATAACGTGATGGCGTCAGAGTCGCCAGACGCTTAAAAACTGGAAAAAATCGTCAAAAATACAATTATTGCATGACCATTTTGAAACTTTACCACAATCATGTTTTCATCATCTTCTATCGATCGTGTGAAAAAGGTGTTGATGACGTCATCAAATATGGCGGCCATAGTGGTTTAATTTTAAACAGGCTAAAATAGAAACTTCTAAGTATATTTCGAAAACAGAACCAGCTAGCGCCAACAATGCCCTCATATATGTGCCACTATGTGACCTTGACCAAGTCTGGGAAAATCAGGTCACCAGGTCAAAGGTCAAGGTCATAGGTAAGCGATAGGTGTAAACACCAATAACCACCTATATCTCAGTAACGGTTGAAATTGTTATCAAGAACATATGTACCATTTGTAAGGCCTTTCAATTTACTTTTCATAAATAAAGTCAACTCAAAACGCAACGTTGGTAAATGGTTGCCATAGGAACCAAAATACGATGACGTCAATGACGTAAAATTTGAAAAATTGACGTAGACACGCAAAATTTGTCAGTTTTGTAGAACTTATGATTACAAATACGAAGGCGACGTTTAGTTTTAGCTGACGTCATTAATGACGTCACAGTAACGTAGAAACGAAAGAAGATTAAAATCGCTTCTGCTCAAGAACCACCTGTCCCTTCTCGGTGAATCTTTGTCAAAATAATGTACTTATCTTGTAGTTGTGCATTGCAATTTTTTGGGCCTCGGCGTCATTCAATATGGCCGCCGGTGAATATCTAAGAAACACCTTGTTCACGCTTCTCTTCCTAAAGATTTCCAGTCTGATAATGATGAAACTTCGCCAAATAATGTGCGTAAGGGTGGGACGTGGGGCAGACGAATGTATACACGTGAAGACGATACATAGCTCAGACCTAAATATTCAGTTTCGGGCGTAACGCAGTTCCCATCTTGCACGCACATACAGATACGCGAAACCATTATTAGGGCTTTCCACCTTCCAGTGGAAAGACCTATTGTTGTTGTTCGGCAAGATTTTGACTTTATTCTTCTCACCGCCACTTTTCATAGTAAGACTGGTCGCACGGCCTCTAAAGTTTACACAGTGATAGAGCTCATTCTGGAATAGTGCCGCGAAGCTTTTGGGGTCATGACGTCATCCAAGATGGCCGCCAGTGACGTCATGATGAAAATCTTGTTCGCGCTAGATCTCAGAAATGTATGGTCGGATTTGAATGAAACTTTCACAGATTGTAAAAGTCATGGTCTAGTTGTGCAAGAAGGTCATGCGGGGTCATGACGTCATAACGTGATGGCGTCAGAGTCGCCAGACGCTTAAAAACTGGAAAAAATCGTCAAAAATACAATTATTGCATGACCATTTTGAAACTTTACCACAATCATGTTTTCATCATCTTCTATCGATCGTGTGAAAAAGGTGTTGATGACGTCATCAAATATGGCGGCCATAGTGGTTTAATTTTAAACAGGCTAAAATAGAAACGTCTTAGTATATTTCGAAAACCGAACCAGCTAGCGCCAACAATGCCCTCATATATGTGCCACTATGTGACCTTGACCAAGTCTGGGAAAATCAGGTCACCAGGTCAAAGGTCAAGGTCATAGGTAAGCGATAGGTGTAAACACCAATAACCACCTATATCTCAGTAACGGTTGAAATTGTTATCAAGAACATATGTACCATTTGTAAGGCCTTTCAATTTACTTTTCAAAAATAAAGTCCACTCAAAACGCAACGTTGGTAAATGGTTGCCATAGGAACCAAAATACGATGACGTCATTGACGTAAAATTTGAAAAATTGACGTAGACACGCAAAATTTGTCAGTTTTGTAGAACTTATGATTACAAATACGAAGGCGACGTTTATTTTTAGCTGACCTCATTAATGACGTCACAGTAACGTAGAAACGAAAGAAGATTAAAATCGCTTCTGCTGAAGAACCACCTGTCCCTTTTCGGTGAATCTTTGTCAAAATAATGTACTTATCTTGTAGTTGTGCATTGCAATTTTTTGGGCCTCGGCGTCATTCAATATGGCCGCCGGTGAATATCTAAGAAATACCTTGTTCACGTTTCTCTTCCTAAAGATTTCCAGTCTGATAATGATGAAACTTCGCCAAATAATGTGCGTATGGGTGGGATGTGGGGCAGACGAATGTATACGCGTGAAGACGATACATAGCTCAGACCTAAATATTCAGTTTCGGGCGTAACGCAGTTCCCATCTTGCACGCACATACAGATACGCGAAACCATTATTAGGGCTTTCCACCTTCCAGTGGAAATACCTATTGTTGTTGTTCGGCAAGATTTTGACTTTATTCTTCTCACCGCCACTTTTCATAGTAAGACTGGTCGCACGGCCTCAAGTTTACACAGTGATAGAGCTCATTCTGGAATAGTGCCGCGAAGCTTTTGGGGTCATGACGTCATCCAAGATGGCCGCCAGTGACGTCATGATGAAAATCTTGTTCGCGCTAGATCTCAGAAATGTATGGTCGGATTTGAATGAAACTTTCACAGATTGTAAAGGTCATGGTCTAGTTGTGCAAGAAGGTCATGCGGGGTCATGACGTCATAACGTGATGGCGTCAGAGTCGCCAGACGCTTAAAAACTGGAAAAAATCGTCAAAAATACAATTATTGCATGACCATTTTGAAACTTTACCACAATCATGTTTTCATCATCTTCTATCGATCGTGTGAAAAAGGTGTTGATGACGTCATCAAATATGGCGGCCATAGTGGTTTAATTTTAAACAGGCTAAAATAGAAACTTCTAAGTATATTTCGAAAACCGAACCAGCTAGCGCCAACAATGCCCTCATATATGTGCCACTATGTGACCTTGACCAAGTCTGGGAAAATCAGGTCACCAGATCAAAGGTCAAGGTCATAGGTAAGCGATAGGTGTGAACACCAATAACCACCTATATCTCAGTAACGGTTGAAATTGTTATCAAGAACATATGTACCATTTGTAAGGCCATTCAATTTACTTTTCAAAAATAAAGTCCACTCAAAACGCAACGTTGATAAATGGTTGCCATAGGAACCAAAATACGATGACGTCAATGACGTAAAATTTGAAAAATTGACGTAGACACGCAAAATTTGTCAGTTTTGTAGAACTTATGATTACAAATACGAAGGCGACGTTTATTTTTAGCTGACGTCATTAATGACGTCACAGTAACGTAGAAACAAAAGAAGATTAAAATCGCTTCTGCTCAAGAACCACCTGTCCCTTCTCGGTGAATCTTTGTCAAAATAATGTACTTATCTTGTAGTTGTGCATTGCAATTTGTTGGGCCTCGGCGTCATTCAATATGGCCGCCGGTGAATATCTAAGAAACACCTTGTTCACGCTTCTCTTCCTAAAGATTTCCAGTCTGATAATGATGAAACTTCGCCAAATAATGTGCGTAAGGGTGGGACGTGGGACAGACGAATGTATACACGTGAAGACGATACATAGCTCAGACCTAAATATTCAGTTTCGGGCGTAACGCAGTTCCCATCTTGCACGCACATACAGATACGCGAAACCATTATTAGGGCTTTCCACCTTCCAGTGGAAAGACCTATTGTTGTTGTTCGGCAAGATTTTGACTTTATTCTTCTCACCGCCACTTTTCATAGTAAGACTGGTCGCACGGCCTCTAAAGTTTACACAGTGATAGAGCTCATTCTGGAATAGTGCCGCGAAGCTTTTGGGGTCATGACGTCATCCAAGATGGCCGCGAGTGACGTCATGATGAAAATCTTGTTCGCGCTAGATCTCAGAAATGTATGGTCGGATTTGAATGAAACTTTCACAGATTGTAAAGGTCATGGTCTAGTTGTGCAAGAAGGTCATGCGGGGTCATGACGTCATAACGTGATGGCGTCAGAGTCGCCAGACGCTTAAAAACTGGAAAAAATCGTCAAAAATACAATTATTGCATGACCATTTTGAAACTTTACCACAATCATGTTTTCATCATCTTCTATCGATCGTGTGAAAAAGGTGTTGATGACGTCATCAAATATGGCGGCCATAGTGGTTTAATTTTAAACAGGCTAAAATAGAAACGTCTAAGTATATTTCGAAAACCGAACCAGCTAGCGCCAACAATGCCCTCATATATGTGCCACTATGTGACCTTGACCAAGTCTGGGAAAATCAGGTCACCAGGTCAAAGGTCAAGGTCATAGGTAAGCGATAGGTGTAAACACCAATAACCACCTATATCTCAGTAACGGTTGAAATTGTTATCAAGAACATATGTACCATTTGTACGGCCTTTCAATTTACCTTTCAAAAATAAAGTCCACTCAAAACGCAACGTTGGTAAATGGTTGCCATAGGAACCAAAATACGATGACGTCAATGACGTAAAATTTGAAAAATTGACGTAGACACGCAAAATTTGTCAGTTTTGTAGAACTTATGATTAGAAATACGAAGGCGACGTTTATTTTTAGCTGACGTCATTAATGACGTCACAGTAACGTAGAAACGAAAGAAGATTAAAATCGCTTCTGCTCAAGAACCACCTGTCCCTTCTCGGTGAATCTTTGTCAAAATAATGTACTTATCTTGTAGTTGTGCATTGCAATTTTTTGGGCCTCGGCGTCATTCAATATGGCCGCCGGTGAATATCTAAGAAATACCTTGTTCACGTTTCTCTTCCTAAAGATTTCCAGTCTGATAATGATGAAACTTCGCCAAATAATGTGCGTATGGGTGGGACGTGGGGCAGACGAATGTATACGCGTGAAGACGATACATAGCTCAGA
This sequence comes from Cyrtodaria siliqua, assembly GCA_037043455.1. Lineage (NCBI taxonomy): Eukaryota > Metazoa > Mollusca > Bivalvia > Adapedonta > Hiatellidae > Cyrtodaria > Cyrtodaria siliqua. The sequence goes on along the minus strand of JAWPHD010003852.1, from coordinate 57,394 downwards.
CCTAAATATTCAGTTTCGGGCGTAACGCAGTTCCCATCTTGCACGCACATACAGATACGCGAAACCATTATTAGGGCTTTCCACCTTCCAGTGGAAAGACCTATTGTTGTTGTTCGGCAAGATTTTGACTTTATTCTTCTCACCGCCACTTTTCATAGTAAGACTGGTCGCACGGCCTCTAAAGTTTACACAGTGATAGAGCTCATTCTGGAATAGTGCCGCGAAGCTTTTGGGGTCATGACGTCATCCAAGATGGCCGCCAGTGACGTCATGATGAAAATCTTGTTCGCGCTAGATCTCAGAAATGTATGGTCGGATTTGAATGAAACTTTCACAGATTGTAAAGGTCATGGTCTAGTTGTGCAAGAAGGTCATGCGGGGTCATGACGTCATAACGTGATGGCGTCAGAGTCGCCAGACGCTTAAAAACTGGAAAAAATCGTCAAAAATACAATTATTGCATGACCATTTTGAAACTTTACCACAATCATGTTTTCATCATCTTCTATCGATCGTGTGAAAAAGGTGTTGATGACGTCATCAAATATGGCGGCCATAGTGGTTTAATTTTAAACAGGCTAAAATAGAAACTTCTAAGTATATTTCGAAAACCGAACCAGCTAGCGCCAACAATGCCCTCATATATGTGCCACTATGTGACCTTGACCAAGTCTGGGAAAATCAGGTCACCAGGTCAAAGGTCAAGGTCATAGGTAAGCGATAGGTGTAAACACCAATAACCACCTATATCTCAGTAACGGTTGAAATTGTTATCAAGAACATATGTACCATTAATTTTGTAAGGCCTTTCAATTTACTTTTCAAAAATAAAGTCCACTCAAAACGCAACGTTGGTAAATGGTTGCCATAGGAACCAAAATACGATGACGTCAATGACGTAAAATTTGAAAAATTGACGTAGACACGCAAAATTTGTCAGTTTTGTAGAACTTATGATTAGAAATACGAAGGCGACGTTTATTTTTAGCTGACGTCATTAATGACGTCACAGTAACGTAGAAACGAAAGAAGAATAAAATCGCTCCTGCTCAAGAACCACCTGTCCCTTCTCGGTGAATCTTTGTCAAAATAATGTACTTATCTTGTAGTTGTGCATTGCAATTTTTTGGGCCTCGGCGTCATTCAATATGGCCGCCGGTGAATATCTAAGAAACACCTTGTTCACGCTTCTCTTCCTAAAGATTTCCAGTCTGATAATGATGAAACTTCGCCAAATAATGTGCGTAAGGGTGGGACGTGGGACAGACGAATGTATACACGTGAAGACGATACATAGCTCAGACCTAAATATTCAGTTTCGGGCGTAACGCAGTTCCCATCTTGCACGCACATACAGATACGCGAAACCATTATTAGGGCTTTCCACCTTCCAGTGGAAAGACCTATTGTTGTTGTTCGGCAAGATTTTGACTTTATTCTTCTCACCGCCACTTTTCATAGTAAGACTGGTCGCACGGCCTCTAAAGTTTACACAGTGATAGAGCTCATTCTGGAATAGTGCCGCGAAGCTTTTGGGGTCATGACGTCATCCAAGATGGCCGCCAGTGACGTCATGATGAAAATCTTGTTCGCGCTAGATCTCAGAAATGTATGGTCGGATTTGAATGAAACTTTCACAGATTGTAAAGGTCATGGTCTAGTTGTGCAAGAAGGTCATGCGGGGTCATGACGTCATAACGTGATGGCGTCAGAGTCGCCAGACGCTTAAAAACTGGAAAAAATCGTCAAAAATACAATTATTGCATGACCATTTTGAAACTTTACCACAATCATGTTTTCATCATCTTCTATCGATCGTGTGAAAAAGGTGTTGATGACGTCATCAAATATGGCGGCCATAGTGGTTTAATTTTAAACAGGCTAAAATAGAAACGTCTAAGTATATTTCGAAAACCGAACCAGCTAGCGCCAACAATGCCCTCATATATGTGCCACTATGTGACCTTGACCAAGTCTGGGAAAATCAGGTCACCAGGTCAAAGGTCAAGGTCATAGGTAAGCGATAGGTGTAAACACCAATAACCACCTATATCTCAGTAACGGTTGAAATTGTTATCAAGAACATATGTACCATTTGTAAGGCCTTTCAATTTACTTTTCAAAAATAAAGTCCACTCAAAACGCAACGTTGGTAAATGGTTGCCATAGGAACCAAAATACGATGACGTCAATGACGTAAAATTTGAAAAATTGACGTAGACACGCAAAATTTGTCAGTTTTGTAGAACTTATGATTACAAATACGAAGGCGACGTTTATTTTTAGCTGACCTCATTAATGACGTCACAGTAACGTAGAAACGAAAGAAGATTAAAATCGCTTCTGCTCAAGAACCACCTGTCCCTTCTCGGTGAATCTTTGTCAAAATAATGTACTTATCTTGTAGTTGTGCATTGCAATTTTTTGGGCCTCGGCGTCATTCAATATGGCCGCCGGTGAATATCTAAGAAATACCTTGTTCACGCTTCTCTTCCTAAAGATTTCCAGTCTGATAATGATGAAACTTCGCCAAATAATGTGCGTATGGGTGGGACGTGGGGCAGACGAATGTATACACGTGAAGACGATACATAGCTCAGTTAAATGGTTGCCGTAGGAACCAAAATACGATGACGTCGCATTCGTCACCATTTGGAGTTATTCAATAGTGAACGATCGGCGAATCCCGTGTGTATCACGACGCTTTGATATGTTCAAAATATTGAAGTTTTGTTAGCCGGAAGGCAACGGCACAGAAAATAGTGCACTGTTGCTAAGCTGTTTGTTCCTATATAAAGAATATGACCGTCGGCCACACTTGTCATTGATGATTTGCGTTGCATGTTTGTTATTTACAATACAGATGAATGTTGTATCACTGCTTTCATGTATAAATACTATAGATAGAGCAAATAGCTAAATGACATTGCAAAATTTGGATGATAACTTTGATTTTGAATGCAAATTTGTTTTGGCAGGAATCTAAGGCGCGATGACGTAACCAATATGGAAGATTTACATTCGAAAAATGCTGGGAAGCAGTGTACCAGATGTTGAGAATGGGGTTTATTTTGTTAATTGCATTTTCATAGGGTTACATTAAAGCTTTATTGGCATTTAATAAATAACACACATCCAAATAAACCATTTAGTCTACATTATTTTCAAGAACTATACCAGAGAGACCTAGACCAAGATTATGTTTACACAGGTCAGTTAATATATATACCTACACTAAAATATCCAATCCTAATGTTGTATTAGTCAGGCCCAGTGCAACATAAAAATGGATCTTAGATGATGGCGTGATCTGCTTATTTTCTAAAATATTTTCCAAACTGAAAGTAACCACCCTCTGTTTGAATTCTGAGGTACACTTCAAACTGTGCTTCACAAAAGGTAGTGCGGCATATCCATCTTACCTTCAATTTTGATGTGGTTTTCACTAGAAGAAAAATACATGTTTCAGAAATAAAGCGTTCAATACATACCAGCCCTATCTCTTTCACCACTCCTATGCTTCACAGTCACTTATTCAATAGTTTACCTACGACTAACTTTTGCGTTCCACCCATTCTTATGGCTATATCTTCTCCATTCATGGCCGGATTTGAAAAACACTTTCACAGATTGTAGAGTACGGGATCTGGTTGTGCACACATGTCATACGGTATCCCGACGTCATGGCGTCAGTGACGTCAAAATATTCAGAAAATCGATTTTTTACTGGTCGCATTTTCGGAGTTATTTTCTTGATATATCAATCAGTTTCATCAACCTAGACAACTCTGACAGTTGTGACGTCATGACGCCATTAAAATCAGGAAAGCCCGTTTGATCAGGTTCTGATCAAAATCTAGTTTGTATTGTTGTTGTTAACCCACCCACCACCGCCATACACATCCCCACCACCACCATCGCCAAAACTGTACTTTTGAATTTAATCCTTTTGAATGTTAACAATTGATCCGCTACTCGAGTAGTTTAATCCTTTAGATCAATAATATCACCAGTTCCCATAGAAACCGTTTATATGCGACTTTTTAATCCGAGGTCAAGTCAGAAACTAAGCACAATACATGTCCTAACATGTATAATTCTTCACTTATTATAAGGAACCCAACTTTAAATGTGCAAAGAACGCTTTATAAATTATCATGGATGTGTTTAGATTTCTTGAATCTTTTAAATTGTCTTATTTCAGTGAGAGTTGGAACATTTATCAATATGTGAGAAGAACGGGTATATTTGGCGTTGTTTTTCTAACGAATAAATATATTCAAATGGAATTTTAATAATCAGGTAAGTGAACTATTATCTACATTTGATTATTTTTCCTTTTTAAATATAACGTCAAAAACGGTAAAGAACTAATAAGCTGACATTTGACTGGTCTTTAAATCCACCAATCTCATTGGTCCGTTTGTGCTATTTATAGATATCACATGTCATCCCTATTTAAAGAATTACGAGTCCTAACATGTCAAATAGTGTGTTCAATGTGTTGGTATAATAGAGGGTTTCCGGTCCTTTGTTCACGTTTTCTATTGCGGTCGGATGTCAATTCACCGTGTCAATACCCTTTGTTCGAACATTCTGTCACTAATCTCCTCTACGGTTTTTATACAAAAGGAACTCCGACAAACTGTCTCTATAATTTCCACAGTATAAGTCTAAATGTCAATACCCTTTGTTCAAACATCCTGCCACTTATCACCTCTGTGGTTTTTCATTCAAAAGACATCATGTCGCACACTGTGGAATAAGTCTAAATGCCAATACCCTTTGTTCAAACATCCTGCCACTGCGGTTAAAATGTGGATAGTTAACGATGTCAGTTAAAGTCATCTCTTTTATCATAGATTTTAGTAAGTCATGGTTATTACAAATGTGATATACATTGGTCATTGTAGTATGTAAATATGCCTGCAACCTTCGAAACATAATATTGATTGAGGAGAATTTATTTTATTATAGCGAAAAAACTTGGTCTGTTCACAATCACTGTTCTCCTCAGTACCTAGAACAACATTTCTGCGGATGGTTCGTTTTGTGCTTTCGGAATATTTCGTCGTGAACTCATGTGTAATCTTTCCAAATCATCTTCAGAACGTTGTACAAACTGTCGAGTCCGCCATTTTAATCAGTATTCACTGCTTTTCAGAATACTGATTTTCATATGGGTATAAATACGCCGTTGAGCACAGAACTCACAGGAAGTTGCATCTTTTGATTATGAACTTCTATTATTATAATTATTTGTAAAGGAATGGGAAACTTTAGTATCCGACTAAGGATGCCTCATTAAAGTTATTTACTTTACAGAATTTAACCCAGAACAACACCATTGAAGGTGTAGCGTTAATCAGCCATCTTTAATACACAAAACTCACAAGGGACATAACTATATTTACTCAAGTGCATGCAATTCTTTAAAGAGTTATCTTTCTTTCACTATAGTAAATAATAGACTAGCGCTACACTAAAGGAAACGTTAGTGTTGTTTTTCTGAGTTCAAGTAGACGTATACGAAAATCTCAAATACACACGCCTGTTACACTACTGTGTACAAAAATGAATTTACTCTCAACAATACCTTTCTTCCTACGATTCCATATCAATTCGCTTTCCGAGTCAACAGTCGCCAAAGCATAATTTCTGATGTGTGTGTGTGTGTGTGTGTGTGTGTGTGTGTGGTGTTTTACGTCATTTTCAACACATGTAAGGTTATATATGACCGTCGATGTTTTGAGGCAGAATACCAACTTTTCCGGATAGAACCAATACTGTACACCTCCCGCCATCCGTAAGAATCGACACTTCCTCACTTATAAGGCGAAACTCCAAGTGGGATTCGAACCCGCAGCGGTGAGAAGCGAAGGTTTACAACGCAACGTCGTTAACCATTCGTCCATGGAGACGCTTAAAGCGTAATTTCAATCTACTCGTTATTTGTCTTGATATCCGGCTCATAGGTGAGGTAATATATATTGATTACTGTATTTCAGTCGTCCGTCCATCCGCCGTCTCGTCCGCCCATTCGCCGTCTGTCCACACGAAATATGTTGACAACTCGACGAATTTTGAGACGAGTTCAACATTTTGAAAGTAACATAGAGACAGGTATCACTCGAAAGGGTATTTAGTTGCCTTTATCGTGGTACCAGTGCAAAGAGCGCTGGCGTGGCGCAGTCGGTAGCGCGGCGGATTTGTAACCGGAGGGCCCGGGTTCAATCCTCCGTGGTGCCACTGAGTCTCGTCGGCGTGTTCTTGGGCAAGACACTTTCCCTTAGCCTAGTCCGTCGGATGGGGACGTAAACCGGGCGGTCCCATGTATCGGTCTATCCTCCGAGCATGTTACATAGGAATCTATTCGATAATAAGAGTAGGGCACGGTTCCCGCATTCCTGTGTATCCTTCCTCTCTCTCTGGGGCGGCTCCAAATAACCTAAAGATAAGATGAAAAAATATATCGGGGGACGCCACTCGAACTCCCCACCCACACCCATTCTTTGTGGAAGGGAGACACCTACTCCCAAATACTTCCCCACTCGTTACTTTAAACCTCGTATTAGGAGTATGTTGGAAACAGGCCACGCTACGCCCCTGGACGTCAACTTTGCTCATTGTCGAACTCGTCTGAGATATTTTTAAAATACACATACAGATAAAGTTAGTGGAAATCAAAAGCCCTTTACTAAAGTCATCGCATAAACAATCTGAGATATTCTTTCTTTACACACTTAAGAGCAATGACTATGCAAGGCACATGGTGGTTTTTCTCAGTATCCAACTCGTCAGATGTCTTATTGAAACAAACCTTCCTATAAATTTCTTTAAGTTATCACAAACCTGTTTACTGTCAAACTCAATCGCCGCAACGAAAACCAACTGAAGTAAAACATATACGAAAACACACGCTGAGACTGGGAATGTCACATCCTTATTGTATGAAAATGAGAACTAAACAACTTCGAAAGTTAAAGAAGTCTGACAGGTTTCATGACCACATTACAAAATTAATCAGGAAATTCATTCATTTAGTACGACAACGCGCTGCATGTTTAGTGATTGACCCAGCTACGTTTTACTTTTCCATGACGGGACAACCTAGTGGTATTCTTAAGGAAGGTAGGTTCCTCAGGTTTTTGGTCATAGCCTAGATTAGTTTTCTTTTTGGTTGCAACTGCTGTGGTTCTTCAGTTCAATTCGGGATACATCCTCATGTGTTTCTAATCAGTTTTGTGTATGTACATTTACAACAAAATTTAGATGTATAGCGTTCGCTAAATTCTCTGGATTTTGACCCTAGTGTAAGAGATTTCTTTTCGATGGGATATGCTTTTCTTTAGCGTTTCTTGTCAATCTAAGTGTTCAAGATAGGCAAAAAATCGATTTAAACTTATGTTTCCACTAGATCGTTCCAAGCATGTATCCCTATCTTCACTACCCTTTATGTTGTGTTGTGTTTATTGACTATGTAACGTGTTCATTTCATTTAGGTACAGTGCGTACCTACAGTGTCACTGCGTTTGGATACTGTGGTTTATAGAGGGCCATGTGTTTTCCTTTTCATGTAAACAAAGAGAAAGCCTCTAATTTCAATAATTCAAAGGCAATAACTCTATAAATAAAACTGTTCGCACGACAAAATATAGTATTTTAAAACAAAATCAAGAGCCATAATATTTCTTCTTTTATGGTATAGCTTGTTTTTTTAAGACTTGTCTGACCTTTGATTATCACAGATTTACTAATAAGAATTGGATGCAATATTAATGTGGTTACTAAGGTTTTTGTGTAAACAAACTGAAATTGCCTTATTTTTGACGTCAGGAGCGTAGCGTGGCATACTCCCGGGAGTCACTTCGAAAAATAAAATTTCAAAGATAAAAATCTAAAAAGTTGAAAAAATAAAATAAGAGTGTTGGGGGCGGGGTAAGGGTGGAACATTACCAATATTTTGTGAGCATAAAATGTCTTTTATACCTGACAAATAAAGCTTGAGCGAGCTTGGTCCCAAAGATAGGATGAAAAAATATATCGGGGGAAGGGAGACACCTACACTCTTTCTGTCATTTGGGACATCAAGGATCGTAACTCAATTGTTTCTAAAAGAATACAGCTCATTGTTTAACTTGTTGAATCTTTTATTTAAATAACTTGTTTGACCAAGTTTGGTTAAAACGTTGATTAAGGACAGTTATCTACAGAATATTGAATTAAATCAAGACTCGTACATCTGTTGATAAAAAACTGACGGTGGTTTTTGAGGAACTTGTCCGGGCTTTGGTTTTAAGACCCTGACAATAATTGGCATAAATCAAGTGTAAAAGGTGTTAGCGAGTTAACAAAGGAAGTTAAAAGGCGGACGGCAGACGGCGGATAACGTCTGGCTTTTGACCAATAGATACAAACTGCAGACGTTGAGGGTTAAAATACGCAAACACGGCATACTAAATTGGATAAATGTACAAAATAAAAAGAAAACAAAACACCATTGTCGAAATATTTAAATCTACAAGACATGTCACAGCTGCCGCCATGGGTCATGAAGCTGTTTCGAAAGCAATTTGCCGCCCGCTGTAAACATTGGAATCAACAGAGTAAACGCATGTGGAGTCATTGTAAACTTGGTTAGCGGCCAAAGCCGACCGAAAGATTAAACCCGCCATCTTGGGTGATCTGTGCGATTTTGAGTTGTCATTATAGAATGAACTGTAGGCGACGTCATCATAGTACACAACGATGCATATATATGCAACTACAGTTGCAATTGTCTCTATAAGTTCCTGTTATGTCAGTGAACACACACGTGAAATTTAATTAAATTCGCGTCAAGCGATTAACATTGGAATATTAGTAAAATAAGTAAAACAAAAGACATAATTTCTGTTTAGTTATGGCAATTGTCTCTATGCATTCCTGGAATGTCAGTGAATGCGTGGATAAACTTAATTGAATATCTTTAAGTGGTAATTAAAAATATGAGCTTAACGTAACATTTAATCAAGGTCAACACCGATGCTTGGCGAGTTGAATATCTGTCTGCCTTTTCTTCGGAAAGTCGATGAAAATATCATTTGTATTTTTAATACAATTGTGATATTATAAGTTTTATAAGAAACTATAGATTACTCATGCTTTAAACATGTATTTGGCGTGGTAAGAAAACGTAATAACTATTTATTTCAATTTATTTTATTTATTTTATTCCAAAAAGTGGATGTGTATCATATCAAAACTGTACTGGCAATAGTGCAATATGACAGATATATAATTGTAATTATAACTGAAACATACCAGATCTGTAATTGCAATTTTAACAGTGCAATATACATGTATCTGTAGTTATTAACATACAATATGTCAGATATGTGATTGTGCAATATATCAGATATGTAAGTATAATTGTCACTGCGCAATATATCATATATTTAATTGTCATTATGCAGTATATCAGATTTCTAATTTGTAAATGTAAATGCAGTATTAAAAAATCTACATTTTATGTATCAGGAAGTCGTAATTGCCGTGTTATACGGCTTGCGACACGGTGACCGGAATCACCTGTTATAATTAAACAACAAAATGGACAATAATGTCTAAATATAGACAACGAAACTTAAAATGTATTATACAATAAGGGTAACGACGTCACCTAAAACAAACATACAAATATGATAACAACTTGAAGAAACATCTTCAAATATTGCAAAACATAGGTTAGACTTCATTTTATCACATAAGTTACGGTATGGGAGTGGAATAACATCATTATATATTTTCGATATACCATAAGTTATATAAGTATGCAAATAAGCCTAGTTTGCGCTGTCAAAAAAAATCGATAAAGACTATGGTCCAATTCCCACAGTTTATGTCGGGTTCGCGTGTTAAAACGACAGGCAAAATGCAGTAAAGTAGATATGTGAGTTATGTTATAAATAGAATCTAACATTCGTTCTCATTCATTATTGAATTTATTAAACTCGTTAGCAAAAATGATATAATGCTCGGCATGAGCCTCGCATTATATCATTTTGCCAACTCGTTTAATAAATTCAATATTGAATGAGTACTCTTATAAAACCCTCTATATATTATATAGACAAACTAGACAAATTCAAAGAACTAGACTTTAAAACCAGTATGTCGTCGCAATATAAAACAGTCGAAAATATGTCTATTAACCGTAATTAATAGTCGAAAAAAGACCTATCCTCAATCGGCGATTCGAAACATTTGAAATGCGATGACGACGATACTATCAGTTGTTGGGTTTGTTACTGACCCCCTACAGAAATATGTGGGGTCAGTAAGATACTATAGGGGGCGAGGCAATAGCCGAGTCCCCCTATATATATATCTGACTGACCCCACATATTTCTGTAGCGGGTCAGTAACAAACCCAGTAACTGACTTATTGCATCGAGCACCTTTTTTAAGGCATTGAGACGTTCGCGCATTTTGACGTCATGACGCAGACGTCACGACCGGTACAATTTAAAGACATTATTAAATTACTTATCATGTTTGTTACTGACGCCTTAAAGAACTATTTGCAAATGTTTTAAACTTTGAATCGGAATTGTAGTCCATATTGTTTTAGTGACCCTCTATGAAATCTACTGACCCTCTATAGAATAATAGAGGGTCACATGTGACCGCTCTAATCCAATGAAATTCTTAGGATTTTGTGCGAGGTGCAACAAAAGCGTATCACGTTGTGTACATGTGTGTCGCCGACCAAGAGTAAGACAAATACAAACGAAATAGGGTTTGCTGTAAGAATACGTGTACAGGAGTGAACTGTTCAATGGAGTTGAATTGCGTTTTACGCAACAACACAATCTGGCTATATGACGCCAAGAGGAAATAACTGGCCATATCGAATAAAAGTATCAGCATTCAAAATCCAAACTTTCTGTTTTCCTGGAGGTTCATCTCACAGCAAGTATTCTTACATAAAGACTGTTAGAAAGATATGAAACACTTGCGAAAAAGGCACATATCAACAAACATGTAGGCCTACAGCAAGGTGCATTACTGTTTTAAGGTCAACAAACTGTTTCCCCTAAATGCAAAATCATGGGGGTAAACATACACCTGAACTCAGTGTGTCTGTTTCATTATCGTTCTATCATGCTGCTTTCGTTTAAAATGCGACGCCATGTACATTAAAATGTATAAGGAATATTTTTTAAGATTGCTTTAACATGTTTGAGATGTTGGAGCGCTGTCAAAGTAATAGTAAATAGAAGCATCTGCCGGATAACAAAAGGCAATATTAATTGCAATTCTAATAAAGTGATGATCTTGACAGTGGGATTAACAAACGAAGAACATTAAGGTCTCACACCTCTATTATCTCCCCTGAAAGCTCACGGACCTAGAGACAAAAGGAAAACAGAAAATAATTCAATTTTTTCTCAATTTTAGGCAATTTTTAATTTGAAAAATAGGCTTTTCTTTGCTTTAGCATACATCTGCAGTGTAAAAGACAGATGATACAGAAAATCCCATGTTGATATGAGGTTTCATTCAAATTTCAGAATTGTTTGACCGAAGCACCACATATTCAGCTAGATAGTGTATGAATTTTGTATTTTCCATAGGGTTCACAAAACATGAGCGAGAAAAAAAACCAACCTTGCTAACTTATATATTTTATTGTTTTAAATTACTGGTCTTGGCTATACTGAAGATATTAAACCAACAACAATGTCTGCTGCCCTGCTTTGAAGCTCAGATGTTGGAAAAGGCTGTACAGTAACCCTATGGGAAAATTAATTGTGGTGTGAGACCTGAAATAAATGAAATATTGTAGAACAATCTATAATTGTCAAACTTTGAAGCCAAAGGATAATTTAATCTATTTACATGGTAAACAGTCTAACAAAGCATAAATAGTATTCAAAAGTAGACGCAGTGGACACTGTCCTTATTTAATATTCGAATAAAAGATTAGTCCGAATACGGACATATATTTGTTTTACATTATTGTAGTAGGTAAAGTGCGAATCGAGTTTGTAGATATCAACACGCTAGTTTGTAGACAGCCAAATGATGGTTTGTAGATCTGGAAACTCATGTTTGGATAATAATCGTGGTTTTACAAAGTTATTCTCCATAACACTGTACACTGCCTGTCTGTGTTTTACATTTGCACAATGCACGAGACTTGCAAGTGACCACATGGAGTTTCCGACTTGGAAATCTATAGCTGATGTTATCAGGCGGTTTATACGGTAAGAACTTGTATATATCTACCTTACTGCCTTATATTTCATCAAAATACATTTGTTGGATCAGTTCAATTGTATTACAATATGTTTATTATAGATGTTGGGTTTTAAACTAAATTTTAAAGCCAACGTGTATATTTTGTCTGATTTTGGTTTGTGGATGTTAACATTTACGAAGCGAGTGTTTGATGAAGTTAAGCGCTAGCTTTTCTAAGTAGAGGCGCTGGTTTGTTTGGAATTAGCACATTTTCTTATATGACACATATTAACATTTAGTTCATCTGTTCCATATATTCAAGATCACAGTCGGTAAACAATAACGTTTTATTCATTTTATAACATCTTCATTTATAACATCTTAACGAAAATTGTCAGCGAACATAATGTGTCGCTCAACCGTTTGCCCATTCCTCCGACATGTTCTGTCTGGTGGTTAATTTATTTTGTTAAGTTCAACCATTTGCCCTATATACTTCATATTTCATAGAAATAAATTAATGGTCGCCTCTATATGAATTGTTTAAAATAGTGTTTGTGAAAGTTCTTTGCTTCTGGTTATTCATGGACATATCAATGTTTATTTACGAGGCACATTTAAATAAGAAAATACACATATCTTCAGTATTATGTTGATTAATGAAAAATAGTAAAATAATATGTTATTGAAATTCAGCAATACTTAACTGATTATATGTTTGTTATAAAATCGGTTGATAAAATAAATAAATTAATGTTGTGTGCTTTTTTGTGTCAATTTTCCAATTAATATTTCCATATTTTTAGTTATGGATTTCTATGCTTTGAACGGGTCCCCGGAATACGAAGTCAATGAGCAGAAAACCTCTCAAACAGAAACGCAAGTGTTTAACTGAGAAGAATACAACTGCACTACCAAACATAGGCCAACCTTTCCAGGCATAAGAATACACATTCGCAAAAACACTTCGTCTAGTCCTTTCATTGGTATCGAGCTAGTCTCGGCTAGCTAGACCGTATCATGCATATGTCTTACTTGCAGACATCGGTCTGGGCAGATTAGGCCAATTAAAGCGCCCACTAGCGATTAGCACAATTTATTCGCGCGTTTTGACGTTTGCGTGACGTCATGTTGTAAATAAACGTACAACGTCAATTGTTGATGCATCAGTTAAACTTTTGAACGTCACTTGCTGCTCCTCATAAGGTAAAAATAAGACATTGTTTTTAAATTAACTGAAACATATGTGTCTCAAATCTCTTAAATATCTCGCCAAAATCGCCCAAATCGTTAGGGCGATTTCAAACGTCCTATTTTTCACAGGCTCTGGTTCTGGATCCGTGTAGCATAGCGTAACGAAGAAATTAGAAGCGGGACGGTTGACTGAGGCTAGTCTAGTCCTTTCAATGGTATCGAGCATGTGGTTTCCGAAATTATTACGTTGAAGTATAAGACACGTGTTGATTTCCGAAATTATTAAGTTGAAGTATAAGACACGTGTAGTGTTTTGTATAAGTTAACTATGCCTCGCCAAGAAAGTGTTACCATTGTCCTATCATAAACATATAAAACATATAGCAACATGTCGTCAAAGTTATCAGAGTTTAAAGCCGTGAAGAAAATGTAACTTAACGTTTGAAGAAATTGACTATCGTAAAAATACTGCATTTGTTTACATTTTCAATGCCAATTCAATACCATGATGCAATTGAACCCGTCTACAAACCAGCGTGTTGGTATCTTCGACTTGACCTACAATGTTGTATACACACTCGTAATTTTTTCACAAAGCGGAAGTACATTACTCGCAACATCTCTAATGCAAATTATATTCAGTCGCAATAAATGTGATTGTCGGTTTTAATAAATCTAAACATACACATTTATATGGCCATATAGGCCACCTCTTCATTATTATGCACAGACGGTTTGACAATGGCTGTTGATCCTGGACTCTGATGAGTGGATACTGGATTGTAAGTGCCTGTTGTCCTCTGATGACTGGATCCGATACTAGGTCGTCCAGTGTACAGAGGTGTTTGTTTAGTATAACGGTCAAACGCGGAATGCTTGAAATTTGACGCCCTTCTCAACTGCGATCGATAGCCTTCATCCCTGTCCTCTGATTGGTCCGCATTCTCAACAAAATGCACGTGACCATTATGGTGGGCGTGGTCATTTCGTGAATTTTGCTCCTGCTCATGTTGCGGTGGTTGTTGATCAACGACTGTCTGAGAGTTCCGAGAATAGTAAGTGTGTCTCGTGCTGTTACTGTTCGTACTGGATGGGGTAGTGTATTTAGTGTTGCTGTTCGTACTAGCTGGGGTAGTGTAGTTGTTGGTGCTGTTAGCACTGGATGGAGTAGTGTAGTTGTTGTTGTTCGCACTGTCTGGGGTATTGTAGTTGTTGGGTGGTGAATTGTAGTTGGTATTGGGAGGTGACCGATACTTATTTGCAGAAGTGAAGTCACCGTGTTGTGGTGATAGTGCACTTGACGGTGATCCATGATGCAATGTCAGATTATCTAAACGTGTATACGGAGAAGAATATTTCGGATGTCTAGAAGATGGTGTGTCGTTTGGTCTATATTTACTACTGTTTGGAGAACTGATGTTATCTTCTGAGGACACAACTCTATCAGAGTAAGATGACCTTGGTGGCAACGGAGGGGACACTTCAGAGATGTCGCCGTTTGATAAGCCTTTTCGTGGCGCTACGGGAGTAGAGGTCATAGTTAATGGTTTGACAGGATGGGTAGCAGCTGTAGATGCGTGGTTAGTCTCTAAGCCTTCATCTGCCACTCTTGGCAACTCGACATTGTTATTATACTGGTCAAATTTATCAATTAGTGAACCTATTGACTGAACATTCATCGGAGCTCTATTTCCCGGTGTGAGAAACTTCTGATTGTCTAACCGTGACGGTTTCTTTGGCGTTTCGTTATCGTTCCGCGCATCGTCTGATTTTCTGACTTGTCGTGACGCACTGGTATATGGGTTGTAAGTATTATCGTTATGCGGTGTTCGAGCGGGGTTTCCATTAAAAGTATGTAGATTTTTTGATGAACTACTATTTACTTCTTTCTGTGGCGTTTGATTAAATCGAGGATATGGATTTTTGAAAGCACTTTGGGTGTAATTTGTGTTAGTTATATCATTTGGGTCCTGCAGATAGCCATTTTGCTGTACAGGTTCGGCCTGTTGTCTCACTGCGTTTGTGCTTTCAAACTTGCCCTGATTTTCGTAATTGTTTATTATTTTCGCTTTATACACTGGTACTGGTTGGGCTTTGACACGTTTTGACTCTGCTCCAAAGTTGATCATATTGCCATCATAGTTAGGGGATATATAATTGGCTTCTTTGGAATGTCTCTGGTCGCGACCGAGTCCATCCTGAACTCCACTATCGCTTCTCTCATGTTTCCATGGCGATGCAGGATTTACTTTATTCGGATAGCCATATTTATCGTTATTGTTTACATCACTACTAGGTTCACCTTTATCATTTGTAACACGGATTTCTGGTTTTACTATTCCATAATTAGCGAGCCCGTATGGAGTTTGTGGAGACACAATCACTTCTTCGTTATCGGGATCATCTATTGGAGAAATTATAGCGTCTGACAGTGATCTATTGTAATCATATTCATGGCCGTCTACAATCGGATCAGTTCTTTTTACAAAAGTATCTTCTGAAGGATAATAGGTTTCGTTGGCAACTGGGTAATTGTTTCTAAGAACATCATAAGGAGGCACTTGGTCTTTTACATCGTATCTGTTCGCCTTTTGTGATTTTACAATGTCTTTTGTTTCTTTGCTCCGTTTTGAGGCCGAGTCTGGCTTTTTACTCCCTGAAAACCGTTGAAACATCGACTGTGTAAGTTTTGAAAATGATTTTGATGGACTTTGTTGCTTTGATTCATTCGGTGGTTCTATAGTTTCGCGTTCCACTCCTCTTCGCACTTGCTCACGTTCTCGTTTTAACCACGTTTTAAGAGAGGATTGTCGAGATTTGTTTTGATCCTTTGGATTGAGACTACTGTTGGTATTGTGTGAATCATGTTTTCTCGGGCTGTTTTCCGGTGATATGAATGCATGGCTGGCATTAGAGCCAGACTGCATAAGTCTGTCATATTCGGACTGATTTTCGTAATTTGGCGAGAAAGTCACACATACACTTTGTTTTGGAATAGGTGAAACAATTGACGCTTTAGGCATTGGTTTATGGACATGTTCTGACGTCGGCGGCGTTGATGTGAGCGGCTTTGGTGAGGGTGATCTGTGACAATGGTCTGTCATATCTACATTCTCTATATCTTCAGTACGAGATGGTTTCGGAAGTACGGCTGGACGTGACTGATCATCAACAGTGCGTATCCACTTATTTATTTGTCTATTATACGTGGATGTTTTGGGATCTGTTGGTAGACCTGAATCCATTCCTAGCATTACACCTGCTTTGAAACCACCGTATCCATGAAGTGAACAAGCGGACTGAAATAGTAAAGAAAAAATGACAAGCTTTAACACATGATGCATGTTTTAACATGTGTATACATCTATATAATCTGTAAAAACGTTAACTTAACCCAGAGTCAAAACAAGAATGTGAAAATATGCGCATTTATTTCTAAATATTTGTTAAAATACACTAGTCTCTAATTAATACATGGAAGAACATTATTATATGTAATGCTAGTTTGATAATTCATAGAGACAACTTATATAAGGTAAACTATACTGCAATATATATTTATTCATAATCATTTATTGTTTATATGTATTCTTCTGTTCTAGGATCACAACTGTACTCTTACCACATGTAAACAGTTTTTCCTAATAAAAAATTGATTGAATTGAATTGAACTGAATTGTAAAAACGTTGTAAAAAACTCTTGGTTTGATGTAAATTAAAGATATAGCTTAAATTGTAAAACACAAATTAACAAGCCCTATATATAAAATAAAGCATTAGGCCTGTTTTATTTATTTAGTAAAGAATCAACGCAACTATATGATGCGTTCATGCGTAACCGGTATTTAAATAACATATGTTATATATACATATTATTAAACATTCTGGACACGTTTTAGTATGCCTTATTTTAGTATGCCTTAGTGTGTTTAGAATTTTGTTATTGATTTATTATTTGATGTTTTATTAAACAAATTATACACATTTTTATGGTAAAGGATGCAAAACAAAATATAGAAACTTGACCTTAATGGGACACATGGCAATCGTGAAGTGTCTATGAAGCCTTACTTATCCAGTATCATTTAGACTTTGAATTTGTTTGCATATATTTAAATACAATTTTGAGTTTCTAACTTGTGTTCGTTATTCTACTATAGGTTTAAATATATTATTAATGAAATATAAGCAACAGTTAGTAATATGCAAAAACAATTTACTTTATACTATTCTTATAATTAATATTAAAAACTGAACAAATGTAAATGTATGTAGTAAAACTAATGGGACACCGCGAGGTTTTAAGAAATCAAGATTGCCGTGTGTCCCTTTAAAACGCAGAATAATAGGTGATTAAAAAATACAGGATATATAATATCATATGTTTGATACGATGGCTTGCTGTGTAGAACCAGTATTAAGAACCAAGGATAAAACAACACAAAAACATACACAGTAACAATATTGAATACGGTTTACAATAACTAATAGTATCACCGTTTGTCCTTTGTATTTGAATTCTAGTTCAAATCTATCCTTGGCCAATCTTCGGTGGGCAAGTTTCCAGTAATATTTGCAATCATGCAAGAACACCGCCCAGATCTGGAAGAACTGTTGGGGCGACACCTGCAATAGACATGGAGTGTTATGGCATTGTACTCTTAGACTGGGAAATGACTGGGTAATTCCTAGAATGTCTAAGAAAAGAGAGCATGCATTGTGTTAAAGTATAACACCGCTTAATCCGGTGCTAGTGGTGGTAAGAAATGCTGCACCTTATATTATCTCTCATGACATCGATTCTCAGCTACTTTTCTGTCTTGTTTTTTATTGTTACTTCCAATGGATCCCCTTTATTTATTAACATGATCAATGTTTCTTCGTTAAATTACGACCTCAAATTAGTGACATGTGTTTCCGTATTTGTTTCTAAACTAGCTGCAGTCTAAACGGTACAGTACACATGTTTGTAATAGGACACACATTACGTGGTCCCGATTTAATTCCATTAAGCGATACAAGGCTTATTTTAGCAGTATGTTTTAATGGATATTTCGACAATAACACGTGTAAAAACATGTTTGCTTCTTGGAGAAGGGGTTGGATGGGGTTTGAACGTTAATACTCGGACCACGTAATGATTGGTCAGGTGCTGGTCTCAAAATAACGATATCAGACTATACTCGCCTTGTGCTTGTCCAACAAGAAATATGTGACGGTTTTGTCATACATGTCTCGAGTGTCTTGTAGAGTCTTCTCTTGTTCACCAATCACCTCTAACGCTACACATGAAATAGGTTTGACATATAAAAATAAACACGATTTATAAGACGAAAGATCATAGATAACATTTATATTTATATTATTAACACCTTAATAATTTACATTGAAGAATGATAGATCAGTTCAATATAATTGCAGCACCCTTTCTTGTTGCTGTTGTATTGAGGCGTGATATATCACCAGAAAGCAACACATATTTAATTATAGTTTCTTTTCTAAATAATGTTTTATGTCATTATGTTTTATAGTATTATAATATTGACTTCTTTCGTCATAATTTGTGTTAAACATGGGAGTTAACTCAGCTTGAAATATGTATTGTGTTTAAAACAAAGTTACGTCTAATACGCTTGAAAATGTACCTGCAGCAAAGAAGTTTTCAGCAATCACACGAAAACTGTCCATAGGTCGAGTTGTGTCTTTGTTCACTTTCGGATCCAGTAACTAAAATATAGACAGACAGTGCAGCTGCATTGTTTAGACGATTGGATTTGTACTACCATGAACTGGTTTTTCTCTTGTATACATTATCATAAACATAATAAATAGACACCTAAATGATTCTCTTTATAGATATAATTTCTGCTATCAAAATTACGAGGACTTTTATTATTTATTCGCAAATCAATAAGTACGTGAAACACCACATAAACAGGCTTAACCCGGCGGGGATTATTTTTATTTACACTGTCCTGTTGTTTAGGGATGATGACAGCGTAAGAGTGAAGTTTGCTGACCCTTGAACCGGTTTAAACTCCTCGGTGGTCACTTTTGCCACTGACCGTTCCAAGGCGGTGCCCTTGTTGTCAACCCTTATATGTTTGTGATGTGCTTTTTTACTGAATGTGTTTGTGATGTACTTTTTGAATTTTGCGTTGTTTTACTTGTTGGAGTGACTTTATTCTGTGAATGCTACTCTTCCTTTTGGACTTATAACCTTTTCTTTGATAAAGTAAAAAGAAAAATATGATTTGTATATTAGCAATTGTAATTCCGATGATTTAACGTTTTGAGACAAGAATGTTTGATGGTAGTGCATAGACGAAAAACAACAAAATAGATAACAACATTACAATAGATAAATAAATATTTCACACGGAGACAATATCACTTAATACCTTTTCTCGTACGTGACCAAGATCTGCGTGAAGATTTGAGAGCGCATCCTGGATACCTTCAAACGATACCTGGGGAAAAAATACATCACATGTATACCTTTGTTGTTGAATTGGAAACAACTCACCCAAGCATGATAGAACGAGAATATAAAAAAAGGCATGTTTAAAAGAACATCAAACGATATATTTGAGTTTTTTGTTAAATCTTTAATTGTTTTAAGACGATGCTGAGACTATTTTTATCATAAAAACATGTTGCCCAGACTAGCTAATGCAATGTTAATGAAACGGTTGGAGACGTGCTATAACAAATGTTGTAATTAGCATTAATAATGTAAATGACATTAAGCATGTAAGCAGCACATAACATTTGCATACTTAGTCATTCGTTAAATTGAGAAAAAACTATATGTTGTTGGTGGTGGTGGTGGTGTTCTTCTTCTTGTTGCTGTTGTTGCTGCTGCTGCTGCTGTTGTTGTTATTGTTGTAGTTAATATTCGAAAATAACAGTAATTAACACGACTACGTACCTGACCTGCATGTCGCATGTTGGATGGTTCTGGAAGACGAAACCTGGTGGGACAGCCTATCTCTGCCTCATTTTCGTACACCTGACAGTACGTCTTCAGAACAAACTCAAGCAAGGTGCCTTTGCCGTCCTATGGGGCAGCATTCGGTTAATAGAAAAGCCTTATCATAATTATTCCAGTACATTTCAGAGAACGGTAAAACAAAGCGCATCACATAAAAAGTGATGATGTTTTTTTTTCAAGGATTAAAGGGATTAAATGATTGCATATTAATACATATTTGCATCTGTTCATAAACATATATCAAAATATTCTATAAAATGAATAAATACCTATCTGAAAAACATATATTGCTATAAAACTTGTTTAAACAGGTTTTACATAACGATTTTATAGTGCTGACATTACCCTGTCTTGTAAATCTTTCAGTTTATTGAGAACATCAAGTCCGTATCCGTCAGCCTGTCCCATGTCGGTAGCTCCATTGAGATAATTGCCGACGGACAGCAACGTCTCCAGGAGATGCTTCAGGGATATACTGAAATTAAAGTAGCAACTATAAGATAATGTATTCAAGTGTGTGTGTTTGCTTGTTTTTTTGTATTCAAGTGTGTGTTTGCTTTTTTGTTTGTATTCAAGTGTGTGTGTTTGCTTGTTTGTTTGTTTGTTTCGTAGGCTGTTAATTGACATGATCGTTCAACACATTTTAAAATAATAAATAATTTACATAAATGTGTGAGTATATAGCTACTGAAATTGAAAATCAAACATACACAATATTGTATGTGGTCCTTTATATGAATACTGGCATATATAAGACACATACAATCTTTACAAGAACGATCGTGTATTACTGACTTTAATAAAACAAGTTGGATAAGATGACATAATACGAAGCTCTGCCGAGGCTTTTTGTTATCAAACGAATTTATTAAAGTAAAAAAAAAAGTTGCGAATATAAGAGTATATGCTTCACTTAAGTTAAAACACATGTATCACGTAACACATTCTACGTGAACACATGTATCACGTAACACATTCTACGTAAACACATGTATCACGTAACACATTCTACGTGAACACATGTATCACGTAACACATTCTACGTGAACACATGTATCACGTAACACATTCTACGTGAACACATGTATCACGTAACACATTCTACGTAAACACATGTATCACGTAACACATTCTACGTGAACACATGTATCACGTAACACATTCTACGTGAACTTTAATGGCATTTATGTAATTATAGCACGGCGCCACTTGAATGAGGTCAGATATGTTATGCGCATGTAAGGCGTTCGCAATACAAAACATACGACACCTAAACACATGTTTAGC
This sequence comes from Cyrtodaria siliqua, assembly GCA_037043455.1. Taxonomy (NCBI): domain Eukaryota; kingdom Metazoa; phylum Mollusca; class Bivalvia; order Adapedonta; family Hiatellidae; genus Cyrtodaria; species Cyrtodaria siliqua. The sequence goes on along the minus strand of JAWPHD010003852.1, from coordinate 35,694 downwards.
GTTACTTACTTGCATTTTATAAAGTAAGGTTTTATTTCAAGTATGATAAACATTAAGCTCTGTCTGAACGTATCACAAGAACTAACTGGATGTATTACTTTATGATCGAAGTGATTCTGTCCGTATTTGCTTAGTTAATATACTAGTACACAAGTGTATTATGAAATTCATATCAAGACTTATATTTTACTCCCAGAAGGCCTGTGATTTGATAAATTCTAAGTATTAAATAGCTATTTAAATTGAAACAGCAGGTACAATATAATATATAATGCGTTTCCTTATAAAGTTGTGAAATTGATGATGTATACACGTTATATTGCGTGTCGACACATAGTGCGCAAAAACCGATGACGAATGGAAGAATGAAATAATAAGTTATTAAAAACTAATGTAAAAATATATTGTTAAAATTATTTACATATAAGAGATGATATGGTACCGTTTGGAACTACGCTTAATTGTTTCAAGTACAGTTTATTAATAAAGTAATAGTATTTGGCATTGAAATAATATTGAAATAACCAGCTCATAGCATCACCAATCCCTGTTATTGCTTTACACGAATCAATCATTCCGTAATTGCACAACCAACTGTTTTATAGAATAACCAAGTGTTTATGGCGTAATCAATAATTCATCATCAATCATTTTATAGCAGCACCATTCATTCAGTAATTTCTCTACAGCATAACCAATCATTCAGTAATTGCTTTATACCATAACCTATCATTGAGTAATTGCTTTATACCATAACCTATCATTGAGTAATTGCTTTATACCATAACCTATCATTGAGTAATTGCTTTATACCATAACCTATCATTGAGTAATTGCTTTATACCATAACCTATCATTGAGTAATTGCTTTATACCATAACCTATCATTGAGTAATTGCTTTATACCATAACCTATCATTGAGTAATTGCTTTATACCATAACCAATCATTCAGTAATTGCTTTATACCATAACCTATCATTGAGTAATTGCTTTATACCATAACCTATCATTGAGTAATTGCTTTATACCATAACCTATCATTGAGTAATTGCTTTATACCATAACCTATCATTGAGTAATTGCTTTATACCATAACCTATCATTGAGTAATTGCTTTATACCATAACCTATCATTGAGTAATTGCTTTATAATAAAACCAATGATTCAGTTACTGCTTTTAAATTATAACATAACCAATTAGTCAGTTATTGCTTTATAACATAACCAAGCATTCAGTTATTGATTTATAACACAACCAATCATTCAGTTATTGCTTTATAAGATAACCTATCATTCAATGTCACGTGACTTGGAGGTCACACGGAACTTTTCAAAGCTCAACGAAAAAAAATGCAATTTTATCTAAAATTCTCATCAACCAGGGGCGTTCCTGGGGCTAATTTACCATCGAGTTTTGGATTCACAAATGTGCCTAACCCCACTATACCTTCATTTTTTATTACATTTTTCGCATTTTTAGCCCCTTTTATTTGTTTGCTTTTTTAATAGCCTGTACGCACGTGCGTCAGTGCGTATGCCCAGGTACGCCCCTGTCAACGGTTTTATAACGTGTTCATGTGATGTGAGATGTGATAGGGTATGCATTGCCTGAAAAAAAAAGTGGGAAAAAACAGTGGAAAAAGGAGTAACAAGCAGCGTAGAAGAAGCACAAAGGGTTCAAATTCGTGCGAGACAAAGGAGGCCGAATCACCAATGGCGGCATCAAAAGTAAACAACGTGCATACGACAGCTCCAGCTCCAACATCATTCTCTGTGTGTAATCATGTGCCCAATCCATTTCTACTCAATAGAAGAACTGACTATCCTTCTCCGAGCCCTGCTTTTATGAACTCATTAAGCACTTTTCCATCTGATTTCGCGTCGAAAATTGACTTTATATTCAGTAAGGTATCAAAATTAGATGCAATTGAATCTCAGCAGTCAACAATCGTAGATCGTCTTAACATTATCGAAGCTAAAATGAGATATAGGGTCCTATAGAAACCACAGCGTCCGAACGCAATGGCATCGTAGGTCCGCACTGTACTGCAAACAAGGACTTGATAATACAATGAAAGAGACAAAAAAACAACAGAAAGGGTGGTGAAGACAGGGTTACCGACTTGGAACGGTCAGTAGGCAATAAGGCCTACTGGTTAGCTTGAATCCATTTTATATGCGCACAATCCTCGCTATTATCCTGTCTTCAGCTCCCAAATAGACAAGACAGTGTAAACAAAACTACATCCCATCAAAAGGAATTCTCTAACAATAAAGTCCACATCCAGAAAATTTCCCTGAATAAACAGGTCATTGATACTGCCACCATGAAAATCCAGGATATCGAAACCAATCAAAGATCGGCGAGAAATACGACACGGTGATGAAGTCGTCCAATGTAAACACATCTGACACGCACAAACTACAGGGTGAAATCAAAGTTATGGCCGAAAATAATTCTAAGATGTACAACGACAATTTATCTCTTTAAGAAGATATAATCGATTTGAAGTGCCGCTCGATGAGAGATAATATGGTATTTATTGGCATCCCTAAAACTTCACGCTCAAGCACGGGTTTGGTTCAAGCCACTATTGCTATAGAAACCTCGTCTAAACCAGCGCCAGGATCGTATGCTCATGCTGCCATGGGTGAGGATTGTGCGTCCAAAATATGCGAATTCTGCGAGTCAGTCCTAAAGATACATGATCCAAAATCAAAACCCCATACTGGATGGGTGCCACGGTTGTTGGAAAACACGCCCGATTGTTGTGAAATTTAAAGATATTATACTGATTGCAAAATGTGTGTAAAAGGAGCACTTACGAGTGTTAACCTGAAAAGTACTCCATACGGGGTATTTAACCAGCTTCCTCAACAAGTTCAAGAGCGCAGAAAATCGTTAATTTCAGTGATGGTGAAAGCTACGGAAGAAGGGAAGCGTGCGTACCTGGTACGAGAAAACTTGTTTATTAACAACAAGATGTACACGCCTGGTCCAGTTTAGGTGGAACGAGAAGGGTGTGAACTTTCTGTTATAGCATGGAATGTGGAAGGTCTAAAGAACTGTTTAACGGACTTTGAGTTTGTGAACTTTATATATAATTTTGATATAATATTGAGCTGTGAAACTTGGCAGAGTAAGAAGGATGATTTTAAGTTGGATGGATATGAGTGTATATGTGCTCCTAGAAATGAAATATGTCTGTAAAAAGTAAGAGTCGTAGAGGTCACGGTGGTGTATGTTTGTTTGTCAAAGGAAGTATATCAAAGGGAATCATAATTTTAGAAAAATACTGTAATGGCTTTATATGGGTTAAGTTAGATAAAGTTTATTTAACTTAGAAAATGATATTTGTTTCGCAATGATTCGATTTTTATTTTAAATTTCATGAAACAGGTTTTTTTGAACAATTAGAAACTGGCATTAGAAAATATTCTGATATTGGTAAAGTAGCAGTCATAGGTGATCTGAATGCTAGAACTGCTTCGCGGGAGGATTTCATTCAGTCAAGTGATATGTTTGATAAATATATTCCTACTCTTGATAATAACGGAGATGAGAGTCCAGTTGATATAGGTGATAGATGTAGCGAAGATACAGTCTGTAATTCTTCTGGCTTACAGTTGTTAGATATCTGTAAAAGTACTGATCTCAGAATGTTAATGGACGAGTAGGTGATGAAACAGATGTCGCTCGGTTTACATTTTTGGCTAATACTGGTAAAAGTGTAATTGATTATGCTCTTGTAACTTACACACTGTTTCCAATAATTTGAAAATTTCATTGTGCATGATAGTTTTTCATGTTCACCTCATGTACTAATTCAGATTAATTTTAAAGTTCAATTTAATGAAATGGATGAAACTGTGAATTCTTTTTATTAGAAAGATTACAATGGGACGTGGGCAAAGCTGATGATTTTAAAGACATAATTTGAAACGAAGAAACTAATCTAAATCGAATTGTTTCTGAAATAAATTCATCAAATGTAGACATAACGCACGCTATTGATTCTTTTGCAGACGTCCTGTACATAAGTGCTTATAGTGCATTTGGCGTAAAAAACATGTTACTAATAATAGAAATATACCTAGACGAAAGCATGTAAGCCCGTGGCACACGGAAGAATGCAAAGCCACGAGGCGTGATTTAAAAAGTGCGAATAAACGATATCGTAGATTTAGAACATAGGAAGGTTTTAATTTGATAATTGATAAACGTCGTATTTTTAAGAAAGTTAAGCGTCTTGCTAAAGTTAAATATCAAAACAATCAAAAATCTGGTTAACAAGATACTGCAAAAAATAATGCTAAAAGAAAATTAAGATCTTGTTCGTAAATATAAGAAAAAGTGCAAAAGCACTAATAATATTTGTTTTCAGGATTTTTATAGTCATTTTAAAGAATTATTCTCTAAAAATGATACTTTTGTCAATGAAGAGGCAGAAAACGTACTACATCAGGAATATCTCGATAGTCATGTTATAGACCAGTTAGATTGTGATTTCAGTGTTGACGAAGTATTAAAAGCTGTTAGTGTGCTAAAGAGAAAGAATAGTTCCGGTATAAACATTTTAATTCCTGAAATTTTCATTGAATCCAAACAGTCATTGTCACCAATATTATGTAAACATTTTAATTGTATATACAATAAATGGCATAACCCAGAAGCTTGGACAGAGGGAATGCTGGTACCAGTGCCTAAAAAGGGTGATAAAAATAACATTGATAACTATAGAGGTATAATATTAACTGACATATTTTCTAAAATATTTTCATTTATGTTAGACAATCGTTTACGTAAATGGATGGTAGATAATAATATTTTATCGGAATGTCAATTTGGTTTCAGAAAAAGCAAAAGTACAATTGAATGTATCTTTGTTTTACAGTCTATAATTAATAAAGTTATTCAACGTTGAAAGGAAAAAAACTGTATTGTGCCTTTATTGATTTTAAGAAAGCATTTGATTTAGTCTATAGAAAATGAATTTGGTGTAAACTCCTTAGTTATAATGTATCATCAAAGCTTGTTAGAATGTTGCAATCTATGTATGCTTTATTTAAAATATGCGTTAAAGCAAACAGCAACGTATCAGATTATTTTAATAGCTTCAAGGGTGTAAAACAAGGTGAGACATTATCACCTTTATTATTTATTATATTTATTAATGACATATCCTCTTATTATAAACGATAGTGATGCAGATATCTGAACGTAAATGTGTTTTCTGTCGAAGTTGAATATCATTTTGTTTTAGTTGTCCATGTTTTCGAGATATTAGAATTGAGTGTCTTCCTAAATACTATTGTCACTGGCCAAATTTACCAAAAAAATAAATTGTTAATTACTTCTAGCCGGTCTAGTGTATTAAGTAAATTGGCAAAATATGTATATTTAGCGAATTTGAGACGTGAGAGTATAATAGATAATTAACGTGAATTATTGAGATTTACTTAATAGTTATTATGATTGTAAACCATTATTCAAGTGTCTGAAACACATAGTTTTTGCCTACTAGCCTTAGACTTATTTTCTGAAGAATTTCTACTGTGTGAAACCGCCACAATAGCACGAGTTGTAAACATAATAAGCTTGACCGAAATGTATACATCCACTGTACAAACAAATTATATTTATACAGTAATTTTTCTTTCTCTCTTTCTTTTTGTGATGTTTATTTTTCCCTCTGTATAAGTTATGCTATATACTATTCGAAATTGTTTGTTTAAAATAGTAGTTGTAAGTGCTCTTTTGTAGCTTTACTCCATGATACTATTATACGAGTACATGCTCTTCTCACTGTAATGTAACCGGCTCATTGTAATAGGCGATGAATATTGTATGATGTTTATGCTAAATAAAAGAACTGAAATGAAATTCAGAAATTTTCAATCATTCGGTAATTAACATGTCACCAGTTGTCAATCATTTATCCATGTTAACCAATCAAACCAATACTATACCACCGTCAAACAATAGCACGTGCAACAGTATAATAAAGCACGTGCAGTTGTATTATAATATAACCTATTGTCAATATACTCCGACATCAACAATAGGGCGGAGATATCAAAGTACTGGCGACATGTTAATTGCTTTATAGCATGACCAAACATGCAGTAATTGCATAACGACTCAGTAGAATGCATAACCAATTATTCTGAATGACTATATAGTCTAACCAGTCATTCAGTAATTATATAACCAATTGATTTATAGCATAACCAATTGCTTTTAATAGCATAACCAATCATTCTGTAATTGGTTTATAGCATAACCAAACATTCAGTTATAGCTGTATAGTATAACCAAACATTCAGTGGATTGCAGAACCAATCATTCAGTAATGACGTTATTGCATAACCACTCGTGCAGTAATAGAATAACCAATCATTCGGGAATTACGTTATTGCATAACCACTCGTGCAGTTATTGATAACAATCATTCAGTAATGACGTTATTGCATAACCACTCGTGCAGTAATAGAATAATCAATCATTCAGGAATTACGTTATTGCATAACAACTCGTGCAGTAATTGATAACAATCATTCAGTAATGACGTTATTGCATAACCACCCGTGCAGTAATATAATCACCAATCATTCAGGAATTACGATATTGCATAACCACTCGTGCAGTAATTGTTAACCGATCATTCAGGAATTATGTTATTGCATAACCACTCGTGCATTAATGGGATAACCAATCATTCAGTAATTACGTTATTGCATAACCACTCGTGCATTAATGGGATAACCAATCATTCAGTAATTACGTTATTGCATAACCACTCGTGCATTAATGGGATAACCAATCATTCAGTAATTACGTTATTGCATAACCACTCGTGCATTAATGGTATAACCAATCATTCAGGAATTACGTTATTGCATAACCACTCGTGCAGTAATTGGATAACCAATCATTCAGTAATCAAGTTATTGCATAACCACTGAATGGCTTTATAACATAACAAATCAGTCCGTTATTGTATCAGAAACATTACAAGCACTGCAATACAAAATTTATATTTGCGATACTAACCTGTTCGTTAGTTCATCACAGGCAGTATGCAGTTCTCTGAGTTGTTGATCTGGAAAAAAGTAAACACAATAATAATATCAACTTAACGACCATTGTCTCTTCTTATAACACATGTGTTCGAATGCAGCACATTCAGGTTTGAGGAATTAGAAAAACATTAGTAAATAATTTCGTCTTTTTGAGATTAACTGATATAGTAAAATACATTGGAATCAGATAGAGACAAGGTCATCGCAAACTTTTGAATAACCCCTGTAAAATCACTTAATAGGCCCCGCTTCTTTCCGAGACGTTTCATTGCAACAATAAGTGTAGGAATTTACCTATTTCAAAGAGATGCACTAAGTTTAGGAATTTACCTATTTCAAAGAGATAAAATAAGTGCAGGAATTTAGGAGTTTATCTATTTCAAAGAGATGCAATAACTATAGGAATTTACATATTTCAAAGAGATGCTCTAAGTATAGGAATTAACCTATTTCAAAGAGATGCAATAAGTGTAGGAATTTAGGAATTTACCTATTTCAAAGAGATGCAATAACTATAGGAATTTACCTATTTCAAAGAGATGCTCTAAGTGTAGGAATTAACCTATTTCAAAGAGATGCAATAAGTGTAGGAATTTAGGAATTTACCTATTCAAAGAGATGCAATAACTATAAGAATTTACCTATTTCAAAGAGATGCATTAAGTGTAGGAATTTACCTATTTCAAAGAGATACAATAAGTGTAGGAATTTAGGAATTTACCTATTTCAAAGAGATGCAATAACTATAGGAATTTACCTATTTCAAAGAGATGCCCTAAGTGTAGGAATTCACCTATCTCAAAGAGATGCAATAAGTGTAGGAATTAATCTATTTCAAAGAGATCTAATAAGTGTAAGAATTTACCTATTTCAAAGAGATGCACTAAGTGTAGGAATTTACCTATTTCAAAGAGATGCACTAAGTGTAGGAATTACCTATTTCAAAGAGATGCAATAAGTGTAGGAATTTTCCTATGTCAAAGAGATGCAATAAGTGCAGGAATTTACCTATTTCAAAGAGATGCCATAAGTGTAGGAATTACCTATTTCAAAGATATGCAATAAGTGTCGAAATTTACCTATTTCAAAGAGACCTATTTCAAAGAGATGCCATAAGTGTAGGAATTTAACTATTTCAAAGAGATGCATAAAGTGTAGGAATTTACCTATTTCAAAGAGATGCAATAAGTGTAGGAATTACCTATTTCAAAGAGATGCAATAAGTGTAGGCATTTTCCTATTTCAAAGAGATGCAATAAATGCAGGAATTTACCTATTTCAAAGAGATGCAATAAGTGTAGAAATTTACCTATTTCAAAGAGATGCCATAAGTGTAGGAATTATCTATTTCAAAGAGATGCAATAAGTGTCGGAATTTACCTATTTCAAATAGACCTATTTCAAAGAGATGCCATGAGTGTAGGAATTTAACTATTTCAAAGAGATGCATAAAGTGTAGGAATTTACCTGTTTCAAAGAGATGCAATAAGTGTAGGAATTTACCTATTTCAAAGAGACCTATTTCAAAAAGATGCCATAAGTGTAGGAATTTACCTATTTCAAAGAGATGCAATAAGTGTAGGAATTTACCTATTTCAAAGAGACCTATTTCAAAGAGATGCAATAAGTTTAGGAATTTACCTATTTCAAAGAGACCTATTTCAAAGAGATGCCATAAGTGTAGGAATTTACCTATTTCAAAGAGATGCAATAAGTGTAAGAATTTATCTATTTCAAAGAGATGCAATAAGTGTAGGAATTTACCTATTTCAAAGAGACCTATTTCAAAGAGATGCAATAAGTTTAGGAATTTCAAAGAGACCTATTTCAAAGAGATGCCATAAGTGTAGGAATTAACCTATTTCAAAGAGATGCAATAAGTGTCGAAATTTACCTATTTCAAAGAGACCTATTTCAAAGAGATGCCATAAGTGTAGGAATTTAACTATTTCAAAGAGATGCATAAAGTGTAGGAATTTACCTATTTCAAAGAGATGCAATAAGTGTAGGAATTACCTATTTCAAAGAGATGCAATAAGTGTAGGCAATTTCCTATTTTAAAGAGATGCAATAAATGCAGGAATTTACCTATTTCAAAGAGATGCAATAAGTGTAGAAATTTACCTATTTCAAAGAGATGCCATAAGTGTAGGAATTATCTATTTCAAAGAGATGCAATAAGTGTCGGAATTTACCTATTTCAAAGAGATGCAATAAGTGTAGGAATTTACCTATTTCAAAGAGACCTATTTCAAAGAGATGCCATAAGTGTAGGAATTTACCTATTTCAAAGAGATGAAATAAGTGTAAGAATTTACCTAATTCAAAGAGATGCAATAAATGCAGGAATTTACCTATTTCAAAGAGACCTATTTCAAAGAGATGCAATAAGTTTAGGAATTTACCTATTTCAAAGAGACCTATTTCAAAGAGATGCCATAAGTGTAGGAATTTACCTATTTCAAAGAGATGCAATAAGTGTAGGAATTTACCTATTTCAAAGAGACCTATTTCAAAGAGATGCAATAAGTTTAGGAATTTACCTATTTCAAAGAGACCTATTTCAAAGAGATGCCATGAGTGTAGGAATTTAACTATTTCAAAGAGATGCATAAAGTGTAGGAATTTACCTGTTTCAAAGAGATGCAATAAGTGTAGGAATTTACCTATTTCAAAGAGACCTATTTCAAAAAGATGCCATAAGTGTAGGAATTTACCTATTTCAAAGAGATGCAATAAGTGTAGGAATTTACCTATTTCAAAGAGACCTATTTCAAAGAGATGCAATAAGTTTAGGAATTTACCTATTTCAAAGAGACCTATTTCAAAGAGATGCCATAAGTGTAGGAATTTACCTATTTCAAAGAGATGCAATAAGTGTAAGAATTTATCTATTTCAAAGAGATGCAATAATAAGTGTAGGAATTTACCTATTTCAAAGAGACCTATTTCAAAGAGATGCAATAAGTTTAGGAATTTCAAAGAGACCTATTTCAAAGAGATGCCATAAGTGTAGGAATTAACCTATTTCAAAGAGATGCAATAAGTGTCGAAATTTACCTATTTCAAAGAGACCTATTTCAAAGAGATGCCATAAGTGTAGGAATTTAACTATTTCAAAGAGATGCATAAAGTGTAGGAATTTACCTATTTCAAAGAGATGCAATAAGTGTAGGAATTACCTATTTCAAAGAGATGCAATAAGTGTAGGCAATTTCCTATTTCAAAGAGATGCAATAAATGCAGGAATTTACCTATTTCAAAGAGATGCAATAAGTGTAGAAATTTACCTATTTCAAAGAGATGCCATAAGTGTAGGAATTATCTATTTCAAAGAGATGCAATAAGTGTCGGAATTTACCTATTTCAAAGAGATGCAATAAGTGTAGGAATTTACCTATTTCAAAGAGACCTATTTCAAAGAGATGCCATAAGTGTAGGAATTTACCTATTTCAAAGAGATGAAATAAGTGTAAGAATTTACCTAATTCAAAGAGATGCAATAAATGCAGGAATTTACCTATTTCAAAGAGACCTATTTCAAAGAGATGCAATAAGTTTAGGAATTTACCTATTTCAAAGAGACCTATTTCAAAGAGATGCCATAAGTGTAGGAATTTACCTATTTCAAAGAGATGCAATAAGTGTAGGAATTTACCTATTTCAAAGAGACCTATTTCAAAGAGATGCAATAAGTTTAGGAATTTACCTATTTCAAAGAGACCTATTTCAAAGAGATGCCATAAGTGTAGGAATTTACCTATTTCAAAAAGATGCAATAAGTTTAGGAATTTACCTATTTCAAAGAGATGCCATAAGTATAGAAATTTACCTATTTCAAAGAGATGCAATAAGTGTCGGAATTTACCTATTTCAAAGAGACCTATTTCAAAGAGATGCCATAAGTGTAGGAATTTAACTATTTTAAAGAGATGCATAAAGTATAGGAATTTACCTATTTCAAAGAGATGCAATAAGTGTAGGAATTTACCTATTTCAAAGAGACCTATTTCAAAGAGATGCCATAAGTGTAGGAATTTACCTATTTCAAAGAGATGAAATAAGTGTAAGAATTTATCTATTTCAAAGAGATGCAATAAGTGTAGGAATTTACCTATTTCAAAGAGACCTATTTCAAAGAGATGCAATAAGTTTAGGAATTTCAAAGAGACCTATTTCAAAGAGATGCCATAAGTGTAGGAATTAACCTTTTTCAAAGAGATGCAATAAGTTTAGGAATTTACCTATTTCAAAGAGACCTATTTCAAAGAGATGCAATAAACGTAGGAAATTACCTATTTCAAGGAAATTACCTATTTCAAGGAGATGCGATAAGTGTAGGAATTTACCTATTTCAAAGAGATGCAGTAAGTTTAGGAATTTATCTATTTCAAAAAGATACAAAAAGTGTAGAATTTACCTATTTCGAAGAGATGCCACTGTGTTTTATATCGGAATCGTATAAATTCCAGCCTGTCCTTAAAGTGGTCCACCTTTGATAATTCAAACACAAGATACTCCGGATGATCAAGTTGACCTGAAAGTGCATGTTTTAAATAATGTCTTGTATAGTTTGACAATGAATTATATAAAGACCAATATGCCTCAAGTTTGCTTAAAAGAAGTCCCTGGGATAAAAACAATAATACCCTGGGGTCCTTTATTAGTACACGAACTCTAACAGCACTTTTCCACGACAACTGCTGAGCCAGTATGGAATTTATATCTAGTATGAAACATCTCGCTGATATATAAAATCAAGCGTGTAGAAATAAAAACCCTCTAGTCTTTATGTCTTTTTATAACTGACAAACCAACATAATACTAGTAAAAGTAATTCTACTTGTTTCTTTATGTTTAAATGAGTCCCAGAAATCACAGTGCCAAGGTTAGCGAGTATCCACACCTGGTTAATATAAGTATGCAATATTGAGCACGGGGTCGCATTTTTTTACCCCGGAGACTACATTCGTATAAGCTTCGTGTTCTATGTCAATGGGATTCTTCTTGCAAAAGATAAATGTCACTGGGCAGTCACTTCCTAAGGTGACGATGTCTTTAGCATCCAAATATACCCCTCTACACAAACACGGACTCCCAGATGCAGGGTCTTTTTTTTTTAAACTGAGGACTTCCTTTGAACTAGTTTACTGTATAAGAATAATATCTATAACACATTATAATAATAGTCAAAATATATCCGACGATTATCGAGAGAAAAAAGGGTTTAGAGTTTTCATTATATATGTATGGAACCCCGGAACGAGGCCATTTCTGACCGCAGGGGCTTTATACGCATGAAATTGTCGAGTATATATAGAATAAACTAGCTAAAATTCAAATTCATTGAGATGCCCATGCATATATCAGATTACAAACATGGTCTTGGGGCTTGGCACTTTTTAACCCTTTGACTTTGTATAAAATTGATTGTCTACGATTAGGATGTATCATTTATATCTGAAACTAACTTTCAATATCGTTTTTTTCGGTTCTTGAAAGGAAGATTTTGTGAGCTGTGGGCTATTTTTTATCTGGATGGCGAATCAATATAACTACTTTTATAAACTAGCGAGGTATTGATTGATCCAAGGAGCATGTATTTACGCTACAGCCATTTGCAATGGTTTCAGTGGTTTCAGAGTATGTGTCAATTTATTATAACATATATCATTGTTATAACTAGTAACGCATCTTTGGTTGAATGTTTTAAATATTAAAAAATGGTTAACTCGGTCAAATGAATACTATTTTATTTTAAGTGTTTGTGTTTAATACCAATACCACTCACCTGCTCCTCTCTTCCTCACGTGGTAGAGAATTTTTTCGATATCCGGTGCTGACGTTAGCAGCTCGAGTAACTCAGCAAGACCGTCATGATGAATTTGTGACGTATCAAGGCTCGAAACGGAGCTTGTGACGTCAGTAAGGGTGGCTCGAAGACACTGCATACATATCACAATACGTTTTGATCGGTCTTTGTCGTATATGCTGACCAGCTATGGAAAACAAAATACGTTTCAATGTAACAAAATGTAAGTTCGACATAATGGAGCGACCAAAATGCAACAGTTTCTTTCATTCACGAAATTAAAAATCTAACAAAACCCCAAACAATCTCAGTTGTATTTTATAGAACATGTACAGCGGACATGTCCAGTTAATGCCTGTATGCAAGAAGTAGAGTAAACGCATATATCAATTATTACTCCTGATATGTATAAGGCATTGTACAAAATGTGGCCCCATGTTACCATGGTTACCGTACCTGTTGTCTGGAGCTCCCCCTCCGTATAATCAGATCGTCGTACAATGTGGCACCGTCAGTCTGAGAAATTTCAGGATTACTAAAATATCTGTAACATAATGTATTTGTAAATATCTGTAATGTAGCATACATAATGTATTTGTAAATATCTGTAATATACAATACAAAATGAAGGCATTTGTGAAGGAGGCGGAGCATGAAAAGTGTGACCAAACGAAAGAAAGTTGCCGTTATCAAAAGAGTAAGTTTCTAAAGTTACACGCTATCCACATACCGTTTTAATACATTAATATGTATGTAACCATATTTAATTTGCATTAACTCATTAAAACATGACAACAATATTGTATAATGTACTTCTTTAATAAAATTGTCAAAAATAACTAGCAAATTAAAGTTGAGAAAGTAAAGGCGTTTAATCGGAGAATGATTGACGTCATTCCGATAAAATTCCTGCAACACCATACGTCATAATTGTAGATGCTTCTATAGTGACTATGTACCTTTCTATTTCATCCGGATCCAGTTTTGGTTCTATCATTGTGTGCCATATCGTTGCTTGTTCTTCCTCACCTGTGACAATGAATAAAACATGAACCGCATCTAATTTAGCATCAAAACACGTTAACAATACCACACAGGTTAATGTTCATTATTTCTTGGAATTAGTGTCGAAATTCTTATAAACTTAGACATACGAGTTTTCAGTAGAATAAGTTTGTGTTATATCGGACAGACACTAACAACCTCTATAGACTGTATTCCAGCTAGTTTACCTACTGAAATGTGTAATGGCCTAAGATATGTGAGAGAAGGAGCTGATATTTAACTTTAGTTAGTGTATACAGTCTGTTTTCTTCTTCTCCGATGTCTTCAATCGCTCTGTTCTACAAACGAAGAAGTTTGTGCATGTGTAACTTTTAGATATTTAGAAAAGCATCTAATATGTCTGACACGTACGCACACGTTTGGACTTTTTCAAATAGTTTCATGATATTGTTGACTGTTCTTGTGATAATGTCTTAAACTGTTTTTAATAAGTTAACGTTATCGTATTACTATTCCGGAGACTCAACGACTCGTTCATCTTCAAGACTTTCTCTTTCCGTGTTTATCCCGTGATCCACATCTGTTTGTCACAACTATGAAAGCTATTAGGTTGATAAAAGTTGACATATTTGGTCACTGGACTTTTAATTGCTTAACTTAAACTATTTCAAGATCATTTAACCCAGTGTCAATTGTTACAAATCAGGCTACATTACCTTTATTTACAATATTTATTTCTTTTTCAAAATTAGATCAGTGCCCTCCAAAGCGGGTCCATTTAACCAGAAGTAGATCAACTCTCGTACTTTACAAATATCCCCTTAAAAGACACCTACTGTCTTATGATTTTAAAATTGAGTCCAAGGCTGAACATGTACTCGTTGTATCAACAATCAACAGCCCTAACACTCATCTGTATCAACAATCAACAGCCCTAACACTCATCTGTATCAACAATCAACAGCCCTAACACTCATCTGCAGTCGTCTGAGTTTATTGTAAACATAGTGTAGTACCACATTCCAGAGTTAATGCGAGTCAGTTAATATTGAAGAAGAAGAAGAAGAAGAAGAAGAAGAAGAAGAAGAAGAAGAAGAAGAAGAAAAGAAGAAGAAGAAAAGAAGAAGAAGAAGAAGAAGAAGAAGAAGAAGAAAAGAAGAAGAAGAAGAAGAAGAAGAAGAAGAAGAAGAAGAAGAAGAAGAAGAAGAAGAAGAAGAAGAAGAAGAAGAAGAAGAAGAAGAAGAAGAAGAAGAAGAAGAAGAAGAAGAAGAAGAAGAAGAAGAAGAAGAAGAAAAGAAGAAGAAGAAGAAATGTTTGTTGAGTAAGAACATTTTAAAACATCGCAACATTTCAAAAACACTTATATTCATATATCCAACGTTTACGTCTATAGGAAAAGTCTAAGACGTCGACAGTGCTATTCCTTAACAAAACACCTTTGCAGTTTTATGTTTTTGTGCGTGCGTGCGTACGTGAGCGCGTGTGTTTCTGTGTATGATTGTAAAGTGTATAGTCTCTCCGGCACATGATCATACATTTAACTGTGGTTACTTTGAGTCAGATATAATACTTTACGTACAAAATATCACACTTTAAGTATGTCATTTACATAAGACATATATATATGCATTGCGAAATTCAAACACATGTATCGGTAACACTTACTCTATTAACTAATGCAAAAGGTCATCGTCACTAATTTACAGACAATTAAAGGTTTTTGAGAAGCCTAGATATATACACAAAACTTTACCTGAAACTGAATTATATTCACGGATTTTCCAAACGTTCCGAGATCAGCTGTTAACACAAAATTTAAATTTAAAAAATGTGTAATGATAAACCATATTATCTATGGTTGAAAGAGTTATGTATATGCGGTAGTTTATTCTGAATAAAAACCGCAATGATGTTATTTTAATAGGTGTTTAACGCTACATTATTGTAATATACATATGTGATAAACATATATGCAATCATCGTTTCAGATGTTATATCCCTAATAACTAAAATGCATTTAGATCTACTTGATTAAAATTTTATATAGCGATGTATTAAAATGTCAACCAACAAGATCGAAAAAAAAAAATGAAAGGAAATAAATGAAAAAAAAAAGTATTAATAGTCTAAAAACAAATATCAAACGCAGTTATAACATAGAGTAACATCAAACGCAGTTATAACGTAGAGTAACATCAAACTAGAGTAACATCAAACGCAGTTATAACATAGAGTAACATCAAACGCAGTTATAACATAGATAAGTACTCGCCTTGAACCTTGTAAGGCTGGGGACAGAAATGTCAACGAGGCGGTATGCCCGCACTTACTAGTAGTCAACAGTTAAAGATGGATATATGATGTCTTACATTATAATGTAAGGGGCGATATATAATGTCTTACATATATATAATGTCTTACATTATAATGTAAGACATATATTGCGTAAATAAATACACATTCATCATACTGAAAATACTTGATTTTGATTTACACCTTAAGGAAATGAACTTTTATAATCCTTAAATGCTTGCGTCAGCCGTTAAAATAAATACATCTTACCTAGCATTAAGCTGATAAAGTAAACACACGGGATATCATGATATTGAGGCGGTACATTGATCTAGTGAACAGATATGACACTTAAGAAATAGTTTTCAGTAAACTGTACTGCAAGTATTTCGCTCGTCTTGCCTACACTGTAATTTGAGGGAAACCAAAACTAAATGCCAACAAAATCTGTGTGACCTTATTTCCAACAAGAATTTAATGCTAGTCACAATTATAAGCTCGCTTTTCACAGACTACACATATTGATAAACTTTGATCATGTACCGTTAAATGTATTTGAAAATATCAAGATCATCTGTTAAATAAGTCAGTTGTTTTGATATCTACTACTCATTATACAACCTGTGTCCAAGTTTAGCTATTCCAGTGCATGTAGTTACAGAGAAATAGAGCTAAACGCACAAACGTATAAAACGAAATGTCCCGTTAATAGCACAATTGAGAAAAAAAATCTATAGAAACCACAGCACCCAAAGGCAAACCGTAGGCCTGCACCGTACCACACAGAACAAATTACCATGAGAAGGACAATACATACCACAAAGGGAACTTGAAAGGTGCAGTAGGCAGTTAGCATGATAACATACTCAGTAGTTTTGATATTACAACTATGTTTTTCTAGTTCATGTAGTATCCCCCACAAAACCACAAGTTTAGTTCTTCTAGTTCATGTAGTATCCCCCACAAAACCTAACATTTATGGCACACTAATGGGAAATAGGCTCAAGAAAGCTGTTAGAAAATCAATAAAAAGAAGTGCCCAGACAGTTCAGTAATATGTGAATCCATAGTTAAATAACCTGTACTTAGGTTATTTAATTATTACGCATCATTGTTTTAGATAATTGCAATGATTATTAACTGGATTAATAAAGCAGACCTACAGCTTAAGTTTATATATAGGAGTTTATTTTGCAGTTTTGAGATATCCTATTGTTTGAGGAGCTTGTTTCAGCCAAAGGTTTTTCAGTATTAACATGAGCAATTTAATAAATACGTACATAAGTTATATATCATTAGAACTGGAATGTTTAGTGGTAAATAAAAATTCCTTACTTTTCAAAATCAGTTGAGAATTAAATATTTTACAGCAAAATATGCTTTTTGGTGGGGATTTCCCCCATGTAAATTCCTTGTGGCTGATGTAGCAGAAAATTAAAAAATCTTAAATAACTTCAGTTAGCCCTAATAGTTTCCTATACAACTTCCAGAGTGTCTTAATTTACATTTAGCCGACACATTAAAATCATTTTGGATAAAAATTCTAAAAATAAATATGTTTTCAAATGTTTCATGCAGCAGAATTTTGCATTGGAAATGCACTATCAAAAACAATTTTTGGGTGTGAAAATTGTATTTCTCTACCGATTTTGAAAAGGTAGTTTTATTTACCACTAAAACTGTCCGGTTCACTGATATTTTTTTTATTTAGGTCTTAAAAGTCGAAAAAAAACTTTGGATGAAACAAGCGCCCCGAACAATACGTCAAACCAATCGGTTCAAAACTGTGTTTACAGGGTTTTGTTTGCTTGTTTGAAAGGTGTTGTACTTCATTTTTGGCGTACGTTAGGCAATGTATGACGGTCGATTTATTTGTGGTAGAAGCAGACCACCCCATTTTACTAGGTAGAACCAGTACTATATACCTAAGCGATCTGTAAGAATCGACACTTGATACGTAGATTTGTTACATGGTATAAAATGGTCATCCCTTATTCTCTTTTAACTATTCGAACGTTATACTCATTCAATTTTATTACAAAGTGAGCAATTACCATAATGTATACCCTGTTATGCACCGTTAACGGTCAAACATATCGTGTTGAATGTGTAGACTTTGAGCGAAGGTACTGTACAACGTTAATACCATGAAAGAGTTATTTGAATATTAGATTTCCTGAAAGAAATCAGACTTTAAAATCATTATAATATATTCTTATATATATTTACTTGTTTATACACCCGTTGACGGGCATTTGTGGATTTACATATACACATAGTTTATATTACTACCATATCATCCCTTATTTGTAAATAGTTTTATCTTTATATATTTTACATTAATTACTACTTCATTTCTTCATCTTTCATCCGTTTCTGCGCACAATATGACCTATTTATGTGTCGACGTGCCGTAAAACATCATTCATTAATTCATTCATTAACTATTCGAGCACATGGTGGCATGTCTAACATCTAACTAAATCCTTTGCAAGTTGTGTTTTCTTCCTCAATCGACCGATCGTCATAACGAGGAGCGAACGCGAACCCATTGTAAAGTACTATATATACATAAATAATGAGAAAAGATGGCTTCGCTTTGACCTATTTTATTTATTCATTTTTTATAGCAATGTTTAGAGTAAAACATTTCAAAATGGATTATTGATTGTAAATGCACTAGACGAAGTGTGTCGAAGAATGTATTGCAGTTACTCAAGCATGTTACAAGGCGACTTTATTAACAGATACATATGATTTATGGTTGTAAAATGTTCCTTTGTTTTAATGTCAGGGTATTGTTTCTCACTTACGTCAATTACAATTATCTAAAACTATGTCAAGTACGCGCAGTTTATTGATTCAAATCATGTAGGAAGTGATTGAAAGATATGTATATCGCCATATGTATTGTCATTATATTATGGAATGGCTACGCACACTATGAATGTATACTATTTTTAAACTGTTTACAAATAGTAATAGTAAGATTTTGTATTGTAACGTAGTAAACAGCTGGCTTTGTTGACTTTATTTATTTATTTATTTTTTACATGTTTTTTTTATTTACGTATTTTTTTATTTATTTATGTATTGATTAATTAATATTTCAAAATGTCTCATTCATTTTATTTATTTGTATTTATTTATATTTTTATTTGTTTGTTTATTTGTTTGTTTCTCTCTTTGTTTTTTTGTTTCTTTGTTTCTTTATTTATTTATATTTTTATTTACTTATTTTATTTATATTTTTTTTAAATTATTTTTTTTCATTTTTTTTTTTTAATAACTGTCCATATATAAACATTCTTGGATACTCCAAGTCATTGTTTATTGCCAATATAAATGACTTGTCCATTTGTTCCAATATGTTTATATAGTATAAACGTGTTGTTTTACTTTAAACATAAAAAAAGAATATGCATCCAGTAATCCTCGTGGTTTCTGACATATTCATGATTTTGAATGTATACAGTAATTTTAGTTATTTTGATCATCGAAAAGAGTATTCATCCAGTAATATTTGTGATTTTGAAATTAAAAAGTAATAATATATAATGTAAACCATACGTTTCGAGATTTCAGTTATATTCATGATTGGTCAAAAAAGGATATATACAGTGCTCTTTGTAATTTTGATCATAAAGAGTAGTGATCCGGTAATCAAATCTCACTTATGCAGAAATACAAACAGTACCACTGTGTATACTTTTTAACAGACATTATAATGACACAGCCTGCATTGTTTGTTTTGTATATGTATTTTTATATTAAAAGTGGGGTCATGTGATCTAGATGGAATAAAATGTGGACGTATAACACGTCAATTACACTAATAGGTTCATGCGTCTATCTATAAACGAAATTAATCTGGTCAAAACTCGTTTGTCTAATATAAATTAGATGACTAAAATCTATCTCTAGAAATGAAGATTCCGAACAGGCTAATTTATTTATATAACTTTTCCTTTACGTTTCATTAATATACATTATAAACACTTTAACTCACCATCGTCCTTTAGTATAATCCTGGTCCACGGAAGCGGCTTCATCTTGGCGTCGGTCTGTATCTCTGGCTTGTTAGGGTTCAGTCTGTTACCTCTCCCAGGTCTAGGTGGTAGGGGTGGTGGTTGATCCTGGTCTGTTCCACTAGATGGCACCACGGGTTTTCGGTCGTCTGCTTTAGAACCTAAAGGTGTTATAATTAAAGACATATTAAAAATTGAAAACATATTTCAATATTTAATTATACATATTTAATAACTGAAGACAATCCCGTAAACACACTCCAGTGAAATAAATCAAATTCATAAAAACATGCAGTACTTATATTACTAAATAGAGTAATACGACCCCGTCTAGAATGTCAAATATTCCAGTTTAGTTTGACGTGACTGGTATTCAAAATAAACCCTTACCTATATTCAAGAACTATTAAACAGCGTATTTTTATTGATTTCTGTGAAACATTCGTGATGCTGAAGCAGTGATCGACCTGAAGTCCAGCAACCGTAAAACATAATTATCACCAATTAGAACATCGGCTTCTGTCGTGATAATTTCCAATTTCAATCCCACAAGAGATTACTATCAAAATCTAACAATTGATTTACAAGTCCAAGCATCAGACTGGACCGTGCAAAAATTAATATTTGGACAATTTATAGATAATTAGTTCTCGTTTTAGGATATTTATTAAAGAACCCGTCAATCAAACTTTCCGGTTCAATCAGATGTCGACATATGGCATCAAAACACGTGTACGTGATCATAGTGGGTATTTAATCTCCTTAAGGAGTTAATTAACCGTTACCTTAAACGTGTCGCTTATACTGATGCTAAGCAAATGAGGAATATATTGGTTCGGAGCTATGCTATGAAACTGAGGCGGTTAACAACAACACAACAAATACCGATTAAAGATTGTTGTATCATTATATAATAATGTCAGATTTAATGAAGGATCATTTTATGAACTACTCTTTTTAGCAGAAATATCGATTTTAAAATACAAAAATATCATTCAACAGAGACAGTACTAACGCATTTTCCAACAAACAATTTCAGTACATACAAAGTATAGAACGGGATATTTACATACCTAGAAAATTAAGCATTCCAGTTCTTGCAGGTATCATTCCGTATGGAGAAGATTTTGTACTGGAATTTTCCAACATTTCCGCTATACTCCTCAGCTCATGCATTTTAGCCATTAGTTTATTAATTCTGTCCTCATATGTTCTGAGAATGTGTGAATGTTCCTTTTTCATCCTTTTCATTTGTTCAATTAATTGTTTTTCGTTGTCAGAGTATGAGTTCTGGTACTCCTGCTGCCACCGTCTTTGAATGGAGGCACTGTCTATGTCATTTGATATGTCAGTTGTGGCCACGCTCCTGGGAATGCTTGCTGTGTGATAATCTGGCCAGCGTCTCTGAGGTAAAATGTGTTCCACATCATTTGACATGTCAGTCGTCACACTCCTAGGAATACTTGAAGATCCGTCATAATCGATGGTTGTTGCTGTCCTCTCCATCACGTGCTCTTCCTGTGCTTCTTCTGGTATGACGTCATGGTCACGTGATTGTGTTACAGCGGGCATGTTGAATGACGATTTTACCGAACTTTTGTCTTTATGTCTTTGATACGAATGGGACAAGATATCAACGGAACTTTCACTAGATGCTGTACTGGCTCTCTGAAGATTCCACGATGTCTGGTAACTAGAAATCTGCTTCGTCGTTCTATTTTCGCTGTCGTCTGCAATTCCATTTTCGAGGTCTTTGAAATACGAATTGACCTCGGATGAATATGCTACATTGTTTTGTTGCTGCATAACGTTTTCATCAGCAACTGGCTTTATAGATCTTTTTTGTTTATACAAATCTCGTTTTGTGATACTTATATCAGCACCAGAGTAACCATAGCTGCCCTGTTTACCAGCAGTTGTCATTGGCACTGAGTTCATAGTTTTCCCATTTTCATCTTTCCAGGTATAAAGTTGCACAGAGTCCTCGAAAGAATCTGCGCCGAAAACACCTCGAATAATTCCGTCGTTAAACAACTGACGACAAAATTTCAAGACTGTGGCCCGGCTTCTGAAGTGTTTCGGGTGACGCTCCAAAATGTTAGAGACAAGCTGGGAACCTTTGAATACGTTCTCGTTTCCGCTACTTCGCAGACGACCCCAGTTCATCTGGAAATTTATAATGATAAATATAGTGTATAGGTAAACAGTTATCAAAAGCCACAAGGTTTGCCTAAATATAAGTGTGTGATGTAGCATCCAGCATAAAAAGGTATCGGAATAAAGTGTATTATTGCATAAGGATACACTGAATAAACTCAGTGGCACCGATGAAGCTCATACCCACGATCCACGGTTTCAGGGCTATCCACTGAGCTACGACAATTCTTTTGATAGTATATCTAAAAAATAATCTGTCCTCTTTGGGCTTTACATATTGCCAGGCAAAGTCAACCAAATGCTGTTTTTTGCTTAAGAAACTCGCGACCCGATATAAAACTGATTTTAAAAATAACAACATATATAAGCATGCTTGAAGTAACAGTCCTGTCTAAATTTTTATCATATATACAATTACAATCGTATTTACGTTAGATCAAACGATAGATTTACTTTTATTTTTATTAAAAATAAAGAAATAGAAGTACTTGAAATAACATCACTACTTTAAACCCTTTGTTGAAGTCCAGTTTGCCTCGTTGTTTGTTTTTGGATTATTTGTAAGATAGGCTTACCTTATGTTGTGTATTTGACCTTCTTAGGTCAAGTACAAAATGACAAAATCAGCAAAATTTCGTACAGTTCTCTTAAAATCTATGTTCGTGTTAAAATTGTACAAATTGGATCACTTTTAATCAATAGCAAATTATGTAACGTTTGATGTTTCGTATGTTTCCCTGAAACAGTTTGAAAGCATCATTCAAATTGTGTTCTAAATGACAATTTAATGTTTTTATTTGTTTTCCGATGTAATGTATCTTGTATTTCTTCATTTACCAAGTTCCAATGAATGTGTACATAGTCCGCTAATGAGCGAATCATGTTACATTTGAGTTGTTTTAGTTTAATTATTTTCCAGAAAGACGAAGTGTTGAAAAAAAAAAAATTGTTTCCCAAATGCTAGTTTATATATATAAATCTATAATGCAATGCATCTGGTATCTCTTCATTTAATTCATTTAGGAGCACAAATTAGTGTTTACATAGTCCGGTGTAATGTTAGCTGATATTAAGTCAACAATGGACCATCGTATTAACCCTGGAGCACCTGTCGATGCGATGACCACGCACATTAGGTGATATAAATCCTTGTCCAAACATACGTTTTCTATGTAGACCGATAATCCAATACTCGTATCAGATGTTCACACACGTCTATTCATGTTTATCGTTCATGCATCATTTAATGACGGAGACTGACCATTAAAGAGGTAAGGGATAAAGATCAACACAATGTAGCGATCGAAACCAATCGCAAAAAGAAAGAAAGAGAATCTGTCGTAACCAAGTACCCAGTAAGCAAATAGAAACCAATAATGAACTAGTGTTTATACCAAAAAGTTTAAAAGGGTCCTTGAAAAGGCAGCACATTAGCACGCTATGACATCCTTTGTTAAATGCATTATAAAGAGAAACAAATACTCTAGGTAAACGAGCAACGAAGGAATTGCCACAAACGAGTATGAGCCAAGATATGCCACACTAATTAAGGAACACAGTGAATGTATTGACATACATTTCGTCAAAGAGGCGAACTTGAAACGTTGTGTATGTTAAAGCATTTTGTGGGGATTCAACGCACAACAAGTGTAGATACGCAATTCTAATAATTGAGCGATATAATACAAACAAATGACATTATGTGTACTTCGGACTTGTTATAGTCCCACATGTGAACATCTGTAGATATCCAGTGCTAATAACTGAATGATAAAATACAAATAAATCACAGTATGTGTATTAAGAAAGAGTACGATAATGGACCTTTGGAAACGGCCGAGCACGACACATACGAAATATTGCAGTCTCGGTTTGATTGAGACTGTTCATGAGCGGTAGTGAAATATGCTAGCTACCGCTCACGCCCTCTAGCCCCGGGTTGAGCAGAACTCAATATTCATAAAAATTAAAAGTACATAATTTTAACCATCCCGAAGATGGCAAGCATATGGCGGGTGGATATAGCAATATTTGTATCTTTATTTCATCCCCTATATCCAGCGGCGTATGGTCCCAGGATCTAATAAAATTGTATGCCCCGAAGAGCGAAATAAACAAAAAGGAATTTAGTTGGGAGCAGCGGTTATGAAGCCTGCGTATCACAAGTAACAGCCAAAAGACTAAATTAAAAATCAGACAACATATCCTATGAGTGGTTAAACAATACCCAGAGCCTTTTATCGGCCGGAGTAGTGGAACCACCGAATCGAAAGTTAAGTAAGAAAACAAAAGAAATTGATGTACCACCGATCACTAAATATAAGTATCGGACTCAGCGATCTCCAAAGATCGAATGAATAACAGTACTGATTACAAGCGCGGGGAGACGTTTTACTGCCTCCACACTGCACATGCAACGCCACTGTGCTATGCTAGGTCCGAGTTGTAAACAAACCCCTTCATGCAACTTATTGTCAAATAAACATTCCAACCTGGCCTTTTTCAGTAGTGTTTCGTCAATGTTACATTACCCCCCGACACTCAATCGTCGTTTTACTTTTATCAGCCAACAACCTCAATACAAGAGCATGCATTATCAGACAAATCCTACCAGGTCCTATGGCGTGTGGTAAATCCATAAAACAAGGCAGGTATCGGTGAGGATCAGCTAAACTCAATCAAACACAAAGATTACTTTCATTTTCAGAAACGAAATTTTATTGATACTTGCACGCAGATACCCGTTTGTCGATGGAAAAATAAAATCGATCACAATCTTTCGTTGTTTCCTTCCAACATTCTGACACTGTTTATTAGATACGTTTCTTTAAAATCATGCCGTTAAAATGTTATTAAGTTACACAACATAATATTGATAGGTTACTCAATTGATTTTATAACCCTATCTGTGTAAATATTGTCCGGCATTTTTTTTCTAAATAAACCTTGATGTCTTTATGTACAGAAATATTCAATACATTTCTACTACACCGATCCTTGTAACTTTGATTATTAGAGAATGTGAAAAGTAAGGACACGGCGAGTACATGGAGAACAAGGAAAACTGAATTTAGGAAAACATAATTTGTATAATACTGCAAAACTTACTCGACCTTTTTCAACATACTGTGCTGAAAATAAAATCTACTCGGAAATCAAATATGAAACGGTTCAGTCAAAAATCAATTTCACCAGAACATACTTAAGACGGTGAAACTCGAGAGTGCACAAAAGGATTGAGTCACAGGAATGTCCATCAAAAGAAGATTTCTCTACGTACATACCCAGCTGCAAAACAAATGTTATCCGACGTGGTAAATATATGTCTTTGTGAGGCAAGATACTAAATTTATCCTGAACACTATCAATACATCCAGCATGCACTTCTGTCGTGTTCTGTCAATCTTGATGAACCAGCGAGAACCGCGTTTTGGATAAGTTCTAATACTTATTGCATACATTTATTGTGAAGAGCATGCTTTTAAGCTTTAGCACACGTTCAACCACTTTAATGGGTGTATTTTGGATGATTGTAAATCAAACATTTCGATGTGGGAGAATAAAGCTCAGCACACTATAGACACAATACAAAGTGGGGAGGCACGGAGAATGCTCATTGAAAACACGAAGATAACATTGAATTGCAATTCGATATTGAAATATTGATCTTATCTTCGGAAATTTTATTTGAAACTAGTAATTGTTTTGAAACTGTATACGTCCACTTAACATGAAATCGTCATGCTTAGAACGTGTAGATGGTATCTCGATTATATCTTTGACATTATTTCAAAGTTATGAAAACGTGCTTGAGGAACATATATATAATTCGTAATGACAGATACTGAAGATTGTTCAAATACTATATGCATACGAATAATTCGTTTCAACTGTTTGATATTCGAATGAGTCACCGACAAATATTAATCAAACTGGCCAAGACTGGGTATTGTAACAAATAGTATGATCTATCTGATATTATAAATAATAAGATCTGGTTACACATATGTAGTCGGTCTAATTGATCGCATCGTCATAAAATAACTAATAGTAGCAAACAATAACAATACAATGACTGATATTGCAAATTTACAACTCAAGTGTGGACAATAAGAGACACTGATGGTGAAAGTGTTGATGTCCTCAACTTGTAAGGGTTTACAAAGACCCAATTTCTGGCAGCCACGAACACAGTACAGTTTAACGTCGAACGCCCAAACGTTGAAGCTTTAAACACCTATATATTATCAAAAGGATTAGTCGTCCTGATCAAATGTCTATATAATGCACTGTTGTTCTGCATCATCACCTCGAACTGAATTGAATTGAATGTTGTTTAACGGCTCATCAAAATAGTATAGGTTATTTAGAGCCGCCCCAGAGAGAGGGGAAGGGTACATAGGAATCAGGGAACCGTGCCCTACTCTTATTATCGAATAGACTCCTATGGTTCTTTAACGTGCTCGAAGGATATACCGATACATGGGACCGCCCGGTTTACGTCCCCATACGACGAACGAGGCTAAGGGAAAGTGTCTTGCCCAAGAAAACAGCGACGAAACTCTATGGCACCACGGAGGATTGAACCCGGGGCCTCCGGTTACAAATCCGGCGCGCTACCGACACCTCGAAGTATAAAAGTAGATATAAAAGTCGAACAGGAAATGTAGCATTCAAGGACCACAGTCATTTGGAAAAAACGCACGGAAACAAGCAATAATTACAAAGATGAATAAAAGGCAAGATATGACATCACAAACATAAAAGTGTTGACAATAAGACTGCCGCCTTGGAGCGGACAGTGGCAAAGAATACCGCTGAGGGTATAAACCAGATTATAGGTTGCACCAACCCTCACTCTTACCCTACTGTCATCCCAATAACCAAACGCCTAGAAAGACACAATGCAAATACTCAATGACTTGGCAGAAGAAGCCAGAGCAACAACAGAACCAACCACTAAGTTGAATACATTGCCATGGTCCCAAATACATTCTCGAAGATGTGAATTTTCTTTGGCATACACTGAACGACTTTGAGCATAACAGTACGACCCCCAAAATCAAAAGACACAAAACTAATACCCGGTATGTCCCAATATGCGTAGATGTCAGTCGTGCCTTGCCGCTAATGGTGGATATTGTGACTTTTGCTTTTGGTGGTAGTACTGTTATATTTTGAATTTAACAAGTTTAATGTTGATCAATTTGAATGAAATTTTCAGCAATTCAACTGTAGATAATTACGGTTAAATAGAATAGATGAAATTAAAATTTAATTTCTATTGAAATGTGTCAGTTATTTCCCTGTTGCGTTTTTAAAGTCGTTCAGTCTATGCACAAACTGCCGATTCATTCATTTAACAAAAACTTAAGCGAGCCAGTCAGATTCAGTTTGTGTCAAAATTGATGAGAATAATAACTGCGTTTCATAAAAGTGTAATTATGTTTGAATTTAATTTATGTTTTATGGAAATTAATGAAAATATAATTAAGTTGGCTGAGAAAGGATTTTTTTAAAAAAAAGAAGCATTTATGTCATTTTGCTGTCATATAAATTTGAAACACCTCTGCGTAAAGACATTACTTCAGATGAAAGATCTTAAAACGAAAGTTTACCAGCGCCATATTAATCAGGGCCTTTAATAACTTTAAAGAAGTTAAAGTGAGTGCAACTTTTCATGAAGACTCAACTTGTAAAGAAACAGTTTCCTTCTTTATCGCTTCGTGTTTTACTGTTGCTCTATTGAATTGTGGCCCTCTTTATAAATATAAAATATATTGGTCACGAAAGTATACTGCTAGCATAGCATCAATTAAACCATATTTTACGGTGTCCGTTAGAGCCATCTCACCATCGCGTATCGACCTTTACAAGTCGATGCGCGATGGTACGATGGCGATGGCACGATGACGCGATGGTACGAGGGCGATGATACGATGGCCCATCGCGTCATCGCCATCGTACCATCGTACCATTGCCATCGTACCATCGTGCCGTCGAGCATCGACTTTAAACGCGATGGTACGATGGTACGATGTTACGATGGTCCATCGTACCATCGCCAATCGACTTGTAAAGGTCGATACGCGATGGTACGATGGCCCGAACGGAACACCGTAATATTTACTTAGCATTGTTGTATAGGAAAACGTTAATACATACATAATGAAATAACGTTTATGCTATACACAAGAATGACAAAACCGTAAATCAAGAGGAGGGTACCGTCGATTATTTAGTTGCATGTTACGGTATGGACTCTGGGAGAGAATCAATAGTTTACAAATTATTAAAGAATTACTGTCAAAGAATATGGCAACAATTGAATATCTAAATATCAATATTCCGAACACAAAATAGCTGTTAGGAGTATTAAAAAGTCACATCATTATACTCTGGGGATTTCAAGTACGTAGACAAAAGCGGTACGCACAAAGAAAAGTGTTGCAAATGGATGATAGATACCATCAAATTAAAGTTTACAAAATGTCAAAGATGTATTTATTAAACAAGTTTTCAAGTGGTGAAATTAAGCATAAAAGTAATCATATTTAACATCTTTGAGGGCTGTGATAAGTATGTGTTAACAGCTATGTGTCAGCGACCATGGTGTCTTTGTTCGCACAGAAAACAAATTCAAATTTAAATTGTTATTATAATATGACGCTCTACTCGCTAACATGGCTCTTATAACATCAATGAAGCGGGTGACTGCAATTAACGTTTTTTTGAAAGTTTTGGGCAAAATACAGCATTTTTAACAAAATCAAGGGCCATAACTAAAGAATCTGGTAAAGTTTGGTAAAGATCCGATGAAAAATGAAGGCCCTATACCATATTAACGAGGCAAAATATAGCATTTTTAACTAAATCAAGAACCAGAACTACTCTGTTACTGGTCAGCTCTGGCTGTTTTTCGAACTTGGTCAATAGAGCTAAAAAAAAAAAGACATAAAATCTGGTAAAGGTGGTAAAGATCAGATGCAAAATGAAGGCCCTATCGTACTAACGAGGCAAATTATAGCATTTTTAACGAAATCAAGGGCCATAACTCCGCTGTTACTGGTCCGATCTGGCTGGTTTTCAAACTTGTCCGTGCTTTCATTGACATTAACAATCTGACAAAGTTTGGTAAAGATCGGATGAAAAATGAAGGCCATATCGTCTTAACGAGGCAAAATATAGCATTTTTAACTAAATCAAGGGCACAACTCCGCTGTTACTGGTCCGATTTGACTGGTTTTCGAACTTGTCCGAGCTTCCATTGATAATAACAATCTGTTAAAGTTTGGTAAAGATTGGATGAAAAATGAAGGCCCTATCGTCTTAACGAGAACAAGTTAACGGACGACGACGGACGACGGCGACGGACAACGGACAACTCGCCATCCCATAAGCTCTACTGGCATTCTTCGGCCAGTAGAGCTAAAAATTATCCGAGTTGATACCTACCACATTGAACATTCCAATTTCCACTACTGTAACAAACGATCATTTATAGGCCATGGCATACAATACCTAACAAATGCACCAACCATGATGTTCAAACATTATACAAAATTGAAATGTGTAAACAAAGAGTATGCATGCATGTATAACATTGCTCCTTCCATTCCCTATATACGTGAAGTTAGGTTTGTATAAATTGAAATTCTGCGTTGTGACATTTCCTTCCATTTATGTTTTCTTAACTAAACTAAACATTGGTTGATTAAATTGTTCTTGTTATATTACTGGCAGTTCATACACAACACATGCTATGACAATAGTGATTAAACCTGGGAATAGTAATAAAACAGGCTAGGGGAAGTATACATTATTTTATTGGCACATGAATGCCGGAGAAACAGTCGAAGTTCAGGTGAACTCTGATCGAATCCCAAGGGGAGCCCTTGGAAGCAATGAACGCAAACAAGAGAGAAAATGAATGTAGTAGACTCGGTGTTATTAAGTCTCTTCATGAGAGGTAATATATAGACGATATTTGTTTGTTTTGAGTGAATATAGGATTTATTTTCATCGAGAAGAGAGAAAACTTATATTTTCACCAGTGCTTTAGCACGAGTGAATATATTTGAGTTTTCTCACTTCGAGATGAAAATAAATCCTATATTCACGACAAACCAACAAATATTTTATTTATTGTATAAATTTATCCAGAAGTAAAACATATTATTATACCTCACTCAAAATTCTCTATGTAATTTCCCCATTCCCGATCAGTCAACAATTGGTAATGTTTCATGGTAATGTTTCATGGCAATAAAAAAAATTAAAAAATTAAAAAATTAATAATAATAATTGCTGATTAAATGAATTTTGATGTTTGGTATAATAAAATAAATATCACATCCCATGGAGGGTGATAGAACATATTGTCAACCCTCGATGTGGTAATGTCCACCTCGGCTAAAGCCTCGGTGGACATTACCAATCTCGGGTTGACAATATGTTCTATCACCCTCCATGGGATGTGATATTTATATAATGCGTCCAACCAATGACGTCAATAACGTCAACAACGTAAACAACGTCAATTAACAGTTGCATGACGTCATTTTAGTGAAAATATATTTAAGAAATAGAACATCGTTTACTGTGAATTATCGTTTAATATATCACGGTTTGGAGTTCAATTGTAAACAATTATTTCACGAGCCCGAAGAGTGAAATAATTGTTTACAATTGAACTCCAAACCGTGATATATTATAGATAATTCACCGTAAACGATGTTCTATTTCTATTCTAATATCCCTAAAATGTGAAAATAACGCGCACATCTGAAATCTTTCGCATTGCTTTGCTTACCTAACGTTGCATACGTTCCAATGTGCAATGCGCAATGCTTATTCTCCTAACGTTGCAAAAATTACAGCGATATATCGTTCAATATAACGAGATATTTTAAACTAGGCTATATAGTGCGGGTGTATTAGAATATATTATATTTTCACATGTGAAATATAAACAATGAAAATATAAGGTTTTATTTTAATCATAAAATCCACTATTTCACTGGAAAGTATATAGTAAAAGGTACTCTAACACTAAACATAAGTTATCAGTAGCTGCATTTCACCACCCTTGTCTCTATTAAACATAGAGATAATAGGGTTAAATAACTAGGGTACTAAACAGACAAAGGCACTCATTTATATGTAGATAAAGGAAATAAAAAATACCCCTAGAGAGATGCAGGAATTATCCAGAACATTAAATGTATAAATACTAATAGAACATGAGATCAACGTTCTGCCGAAACAATGGCATCTCATCATAGCCAGATGTGCTTTTTAATTTGCAGCAATATATCTTTTCTTGAGCACCCTTATCTATCCATTTCTAGTACACTTATATATGTATGAAGTATATTAAGTGCATTTTTATCACGAATATTGGACAACTATATAATGTCATATATTTAAACACATTTCGGATAAGTGGCCTAGATTTTCCAACGTTCCTTTTAACAATTGGGTTGATTTCAACTTTTATATCTACTTCTAAAGATATACAGTTTTACTGATGCCGTTTTGAATTAAGTGCAGATGATGCATTCACCAGCAACATGCGTAATGAAAGCGTTCTTCTAGACTATCATTATTACACAAAATAAATAAATGCTTACCCATTTTTAAATCGACAGTCTGCTATCTTATAAACACTTCATCTCTAGTAATGTCTACACACTTATGTTACAGGTTTCCTTTTACAAAAACTACATTTGGAAACGACAAAAGAAGTCCCCATTACACCTCCCGAAGCATCTACAGCGAGACCTGATCCAGTTAAACTATTAGCGGAGTCACAAATGTCACACGCAACTATGTAAAACACTGGTGTACACAGAAGTCACTTCAAAACATCGTATCGTAATGTATGCACATTAAGAACACAGGACCGCATTCCGAACGTCAACGTGTGTCATTCATTGTTAATGTAAATCCGAAAGCGTCAACCGTTTTATCTAAAAATCAATTCGGAATGTCCGCATGATGAACTTAAATATGAAACGAGTAAACAAGGTAGGCATTTGTAAAAGTTAATTACTTCCCATACAGGTTACAAGTATACACTTTCGACGAGTTCTACATTTGGATATTTAGTCCAATACGTTAATTAATATTGCCAGGTATTCAGGCAGTTTGTAAACAAAGTCAGGCCTACATGTGAAATGTTAATATATATATAACTCTAATTCTCCATTAACCTGAACGTTATCATCGGCGATCTTAATATACGGTTCATTAATGAAGAAATGTAAAAGGAAATAGTAACGTGTTGTAAGTATATCGAACACCAAATGAAAAAATGTCACACTTTAAACCAGATCTCATGCGCTATCCCAAACTATAATAATAATAATACATTAAAAGTCACTAGTAGGGTATAAAGTGTCGTATAAAACATGTATATAAGGCATTGTAAGCAATAAGACGATTATAGAGCAAGACAACATCGGCTCAGTGAGCGCACAAGCTGAACTGGACAGTATTGCCATTCATAAAAAAGTGTAGACACGAGGTTTAATATAACATACCGTTCGATTTAACAATCTGTTTTCATTTTATTAAAATAAATGTTATTTTATTGTCGATACACAGCAAAGTACAAATAATGACTTTTAAGAGCCGCGGGTGATTTCGTAGAAAACAAATATAGACATTTACAAAGCAAGTTAAAGGATGTAGTACTTGTCTATAGTGTTAGAAAGATAGGTGTATAAAGAATATGTGTTTTGAACGGGATTTTGTAATATTATATTATATTCTTCACAGTATATATATATATATATATATGTGTGTGTGTGTGTGTGGGAGGGGGTATATATAGTGCTGTGTGATATCTGTGAATAAGGTGAAACTAATCTTTTTTTCCAACAGTATATTTTACACATTATAAAGGCAACAACAAAAATAGGAAAAAAGCGTATTTATTTCATCATGTTTCAAACACTGCATGCAGTGGCGTAGCTGCTAAAAGGCAATGCAGGCCCGGGCCTACAACATTTCCCCTAGATATGAACATTTTAAAACTCCTAAACATGCTTTAAAAATGAGGGAGGAGTGGGTAAGAGTGGTAGAGGGTTTTATTGTTAAATATTCCGAAATGTAGACTTTTTGTTATAATGTTCAGAATAATGTTTCGCCAATAAAATCTTGAAATCCGTCTAAAACATGACGATGTTTTAGTTCTCAAACTCGTTAGAATGCATCATTTTAATAAAACCAAAATGGGGAGCATGGCCCCATAGCCCACAAGCAACTTAGCATCAACTGAGGTGCTCAAGGATAGTGCCTAAAACTTAAAATCGGCCAGATACGCCCCTGGCCATGTGACATTAAACAGATGCACCGTCGACAATATTTAAACAAAACAAAACAAGTATAACGATTCAAACGCCATTAAATCATTATTTCGCAATTGTATCAACTTTAATACGACTATAAACCGTCTACAAATAATTACACACTGCTGTAAACCATTAAAACATGTCATGACGAGTTTTACATGAAGCAGATATAAAGGAATCGATTTAATATCCTAATTTAGGTTTTCATTACGTTTATAACATAATGTTTAGGAAAATCGTTCTCTGCTCAGGTAGATAATAAGCTGTTTAACCCCGGTTGATATTTAAGTGTTTTCAATTTATCAACTTGTTGTTGTATAACACTATTAACGTTTTGCTGAATGGTCCGTCATTTATCGGAATTATTACATCAACTGGCCAATCAATAAGTTGATAAGATAAGAGGTTTATGAATGATTAAACTAATAGGTGTCTGCGCTGACATAAATGTAAATCAAAATGATCTGCCCTAAGGACGAGGTATTACTGTCATCCGATATATAAAACATTCAATTTAATTCCACCGATTGAGAAGTTATGTGAGGGGTTTGTGTGTGAGTTTTGACGTTCTTTTTTGCAGTTCTTTAAAACCTTATACTGAAAACGCGCAGTAACGTATAGCTGAATAGTTTAATCATTTCGCTTTTGAAGAGGAAATTTTACAAAGCTTCGATGAAATCTGCCCTGTGCTTACACATGTAATATTGTGGCATAAGGTGTGATCTAAGCTTGGTGTTCTAGCAGATGCACATACAATGAAACAACAAATCTACTTGCCTGTTTCGCTGACAGTTTCAGAATCAAAACATTCATGAAAAGTGGTTTTGGGGGTTGACAAAAATGGCGCATATATTGTATGTCTTCAAACAAAAATAATAATCTATGAACTGTACGACATTGCCTTTCTCAATAAATCCTAATATGGACCGTTTTAAGCTAGGTAAAAATCTCCAACAGTAGTCTAAATAGAAGAAACATGAATGAGAAGTTACGTCCCGTTCCACACAGGTCATAAGCCAGGTAAAACTCTCCAGTAGTAGTCTAAATACAAGAAACACGAATGAGAATTTACGTCCCTTCCACACAGGTCATAAGCTAGGTAAACATCTCCAATAGTAGTCTAAATAGAAGAAACACGAATGAGAACTTACGTCCCGTTCCACACAGGTCATAAGCTAGGTAAACATCTCCAATAGTAGTCTAAATTGAAGAAACACGAACGAGAATTTACGTCCCTTCCACACAGGTCATAAGCTAGGTAAACATCTCCAACAGTAGTCTAAATAGAAGAAACGCGAATGAAAACTTACGTCCCGTTCCACACAGGTCATAATCTAGGTAAACATCTCCAATAGTAGTCTAAATTGAAGAAACACGAATGAGAATTTACGTACCTTTCACACAGGTCAAATAATAACAATGACCTAATGCGGAGATAAGATAAATAGAATAATTAACAGATGATGTGTCAAGAATGACTTTTCTAAGTTGAGACTAAAAACACATGTATCACCTCTGAACAGGAGTGGGGGACACAGGAAAATGTGAAAGTGGCAAAGATGGTACAACACTTTTTGGAAAGAGGGAAAATATGAAGAAAAGAAAAGGCTAACAAGTTTAGGAAATATGGGAAAATGCCAAATAATTTCACGAACTGAGAATATACGACCCTATGCCACACACTTACTTTTAATTTTTTTTTAACATATTCATTAAAAATCTTACCGTTGACGGTGGAAGTTCGATTAAACCAAACATCACTATGATTAACAACATCAAACGTAGTTTAAACTTTTTAAAAATTAAATCGCACGTCTCATAACTACAAAATTGTAACGAGTTTTAAACAAACTTCAAAGATTTCAACATGCTTTAAATAGAAATTCGATACAGGAATAGGTGTTATGTCACAATTAGACAAACATATCATTATTCTGCAATAACAAAACAACTAAAA